>JZKD02S1616078.1:356703-371639 GCA_000966675.3 Picea glauca
TTTCGTGCACCTTTACCACATTCGAATTCATACACCCAAACATCTTTGGTGGTTTGTCACAGATACAATGTAAAATATATTCAACTGATATGTTAAATATATATACCATGGACAAATATCTCAATATATATCTTAAACTAAAATGTAATGTGTCTTTTTCAATATATATTGAACTACTGAAGCGCGGGCGGCTATTTCAATATATATTTACAGTTATCTTGTACCAAAAACGTGAATGATTTCTTACCATCACTTAGGGTTTTGCAGCCGTAAAGTGAGTCCCCATACTTAATCAACCGAATATAATATTTGCCATACTGCGCCACGGTTTGCTCTCTGCAACGCTGTCTTTCTAACACTTGCTTTCCTCACTTGTGTCTAACTCTCTCCGCACACAGGACGATTTACACATTTACTGCTCCCTCCTTGCACACAGGACGGTCTCTTTTCAACGTTCACTTCTCACGGTTTCTTTCATCTTCGTGCTTTATCCATTCACAATCTCACAGGCACTAAGATCATAAATGGGCTCTGATACCACTGTTAGATTCAAAAGGAAGAAAATAGAAGAAAGATAATGTAAATAACTGAAGCTTTCTTTATTATGAATCTAACAAGAAAAAATTAAATGTTATAATTTGAGGGGTGTATGTTTGGTCTACCTCACACTTCAGTAGATATTCCATTAAGTTTTTTGTTCTAATTTTTTGGCTCCGAGTTGTAATAAGTTGTAAACCTTGTCATAGACAAGTTGTATTCCCCAAATCTTCAGTAATCCCTGATTGATTCAGGCCTAAGTGTGTGATCATGTAGCGTGTATCCCTGGTTTCTAGTAGCTTGAAGCCCTTAACATGGGAGAAATGATGCATCAAGTTGTGGAATGAGGGTGTTAATAAGTGTACTTGTATCTAAGCTTGATATTGAATGTCAGAATTGGTTGGGACCAAGTTATGTTTAAGGGGGAGTGTCAAGTTATGGTTAACAATGGAAAGTTGGTGATAGTGTTTCCATCTGGTGATAGTGATAGTTTTTACCGGATGTAATGAAGGGGGAGTGTTAAGAAAAATGAATTATTTAGATCCGTAATTAACTAGTGTTTTTATGGTTAAAGGAATTGGTAACTCTGTAACTTCTTGTAAGTGTATTTGTAACTATATACATTCATATTAATACACTACACATCAAGAATTTGTAGTGTGTTGCATTATCAATATCTATGTATATATGACAATTTGCATATCATGAAAAGAATCATGATATTATCTCAGGAATTATTGGTATGGTTGAACAAATTGCACAGTTAATGAAAGCCAACACATTGTTATGTCGAGCTGAGGATAATTAGAATGTAGAAGGAGACTAGGAAGCCCAACAATAGGCCTTTGTTTGATATAAATTAACATCAACCACTTTGAGCTTATATACAACTTTAACATTTAAAGTTCACTGTTTTTTTTTATTTTTCTATTTTGAAGTTTCATTAATTTAAGTCTTTCACATGTTCAAATTCTAATGATTTACACTCCTTTTTTTCAAGTATTTCATTTGTTTTTATTGGTGATATTATGGTGGTTATTTTATATGTTTTTTAAATGTAAGTTAGTACATAGATGTTTATCTAATGGATATGAAAAAATAGTGTTTTAGATTGTTATGATTATTGTTGTAACTGTTTAGACGTGAGAAATTGATGCATGAACATCGTCAGCAAGCACACGTGGAGAGATAACTCAACGCCTTGGCGCGCCTTTGAATCATCTTGGAATCTTAACCGCTCGCGTTTCCTGCAAATCTTTTTGAAATGATCGAAAACTGAAGAAGATCAAACTATTGGGAGCCGAGTGATCATGAATGGTCTGGGAGGTTCACTCCTAGTCTTGAATGTAATGGAAATTAAGTAGCAATTAGTTTTCTCGAGTAGACGAGTATTCGAGGGGAACCCTAAGGATCCTATGAAATAAATAGAGGTTTTGTATGCCTGAATGAGGAGGCTACGGCAAGTTAGTAAGAGTTTGTTGTGATTTAGTTGTTGATGAATTTTGTTGTTGTTTATCATAGCTATAGCCATTTACTTTTGAATGAATATAACAGAGGAAAATTGATCCAATGCATGGTGTTGCTACTGTTTACAATTCCCTATTATTGTTGTTTTTATGAACGAATGAGTTATATTATTGAGTATATGAAACTGTGAAGTGTTTAGATAAGTTTCCATTTGTTCTCTTCATGAGTTCATGCAAGGCATACATACAGTCCACAAAGAGTGCGTTGACAAAATCTGTTTCGAATCAGAAGCTTAGAAGAGATAGCGTGAAACTTCTCTTTGCAAGGAGTGCAAAGTGATTGTTGCAAGGTGTGCACAATCGTCCGCAAGAACATAAGTCTTGCATGAGAATCTACTACAAGGAGTGATAGAGTTTGTTTCGACTCATAAGCTCAGAAGAGATAGCGTAGAATTTCCTTTGCAAGGAGTGCAAAGTGACTACTGCAAGGTGTGCACAGTCCACCGTAAGAACTTAAGCCTTGCGAAAAATCTGTTACAAGGAGTGCACAGATCCAAATTTCGACTAAGTTTGAAAGTAACTCTTTAAGGAGTGAAAAGAGCAGAAGGAGAGAATGTTCAAGAGAGATAGCAGGAGAAATCTTCAAGGGAAAAAAAGTTCTGAATATTGCAAGAGTCATCAGCTAAGATCCATTCAAGAGGGAGAATGATGATTCTGGGTCGTCAGATCTGAGAAAGGTGAACAATCTTTAACCTCTGCGTGCAGATAGGAAGATAAATCACCAAAGAGATGAAATAGATCCTGGACGTTGGTCGCCAGGGGGTTACTTGTGAACAATTTTGAAGCTTCGGTAAATTCACTTCAAATATTTTAGTTGAGAGTTGAAACTCCTGAAACCCGAAAACCAAAGTGAATATGGACTATCACATCCAGAGGGATGTGTTGCGACAGATCACAAGCTTCAGGAAGAAGCAAAAGTGGAGTTTTGAAACTCTCAAAGTTCGAATAGCCAAAGTATCTAGAAGCCGTCGATCTGTAGGAGGACACGTGTCAACCGATGGTGTACTCTGAGTAAAACTTTTTGGGAAAAAGCGAGTGAGGAGAAGTTGAGAATTGAAATCTCTGAAACCTAAAGGTCCGAAGTGAATCATAGCCATTCGATTGAGGAGAACACGCAGCATAAATCTATGGAATCTGGATAAAGACCAGAATTAATTTATAGCTGTCTGATTTAGGAGGAAACACGATAGAAATCTGCACACTTCAAGGGAAGTTGCAAGTTGAAATTTGAGTTTTCCGAAGTCCAAAGACCCGAAGAAATAGTAGTCATCGATCTGTGGGGGACACGTGTCAATAGATCGCGAGCTCTGGATAAAAGCATTTCGGAAAAGTTGAGAGTTGAGATTTCCGAAGTCCAAATTCCCAAAGAGGCTAAGGTCGTCGATTTGAGGAGGATAGGTGTCAGCAGATCTTTCATTTCTAAAGATAGCCACTGTGGAGAAAAAAGGAGTTGAGAGTTGAAACTCCCAAATTCTGAAAGGAGAAATCAGTCACGACCGTTAATTTGAAAGTGGCATGTGTCAATAGATCGCAAAGATCTAGGAGGGCCTGATCCAGAGAGAATAAAGGAAAGGAGGTAGATATGAATCATCGATCGAGAGGTTCCACTCAAGATCGCGAGATCGACAGTCACGCAGGATTGCGGGGACAAAAAGTGCTCGAAATTTAAAAATTTGAGAGCGGACCACAATCGAAACCACAATATTGCAAAAGGGACGCGTGGAGATTGGTAGTGAATTGCGGAGAGAAAAATGGGTTGATCCCAACCGAATCTCGATTTCACCCACAATCGTGTGTGGACATAGCCCGAGGTCATATACAGGAAAGGGATAACGGAGGAGGAGCTAACGCCTGAACCCTGATAGTTTAGCAACGCGAAGGGAGAGGTTGCAGGTGCCATAGAACCTGCACCAAAAGACTAAAAGGGCCAGTGTTTAACTACAAGAGATACCATAAAGGTTTCAGAGAGCCGATTCGGCTACGAGAATCAAAGATCCTTGACGGGGAGGTCGAGTAGCCCTGAGGAGAGAAGCGGGGTCTGCATCAAGTGATATCAGAGCCTGAAATGGTTTTTATGAAACGAAGAAGAGCTCAAAGGTGTACTTTGTGTGTGAGAGACAATCAACACAATGCTACCAAGGAGATGTGTGGAGCCACCTTTAGCCAATCGCGCTGTAGAAATATAAATGCAAGAGCTTCGTGCAAGATTAGAGGGATGGAGGCAATGCAGAGGATAGCACCTGATGTCGGGGACATTAGTGATGAAAAGAGTGGAGAATTAGAAGTTGAAGAAACTGCAAGGGAAAATGTTTTCGAGGAATGCTTGCTGAGAGCGGTTGTTAAATTGGGAGCTTGAGCCAAAGTAGACATTCCAATGTATGAAGGAAATTTGGATGTTGAAGAGTTGCTGGATTGGATAAGATACATGGACAAATATTTTGACTATGAAGATGTTGATGAGGAGAAAAAGGTGAGACATGTTGTCACCAGGCTAAAAGGACATGCAAAATTGTGGTGGGATGAACTGCAGGCTGAGAGAAGAATCAAAGGAAAACTTAAGATAAAGAATTGGGACAAAATGGTAGCCAAGTTGAAGGCTAAATTCATTCCCAAAGATTATTAGATAAATTTGTTCATGATTTTGCAGAACCTGAGACAGAAGGGTATCACAATAAAAGAATACACATAGGAGTTCTACAAGCTAAATATCAAAACTGGACAGTGAGAGAACGATGAAGAAAAAGTGTCTAGGTATATAAATGGACTAAGGTATGAAATCCGGGATGAGATCAACATGATGTCAGTGAGGAAGTAGAGGATGCTTATCAGATTTCTCTGAAGGAAGAAGATAAGTTGGCCAGGAAACAGAGTCAACGAAACAGAGGTAGAAGCCCAAGGAAAGGCAAGGAAATTGCCAATGATAAGGCACAAAAATCCAAAGATGGGACTAAGAAACCACACAGTCACTCAGAAAGAGGAGGAAGTTCCCGAGGAAGACAAGGTGGTGGAAGAATTTCTTCTAGAGGAAGAGGAAGAAGCAGAGGAGGAGAAGTAAGGTGTTATGCCTGTGGAAAGACATGACACATGTCTTGGGAATGTCCCGAGAGAAAGAAAGAAGGAGGAGGTGAAGCTCACATTTCTGAAGTACAAAAAAGGAATGTTGAATAAGAAGGTAGAGAGGATGGAACATCCTGATGTTGAGGAAGGTTCTCTTAAAACCAGAGTCAGAAATTGAAAATCCAGTGCAGAGGAAAAGTCTATTCAGGACATCTTTCAAGACTAAAGACAAAGTATGCAAGGTGATAATTGATAGTGGGAGTACTGATAACTTAGTATCCACAGAGATGGTAGAGAGATTGGAGTTGGAGACAACTCCACATCCAAATCCATATAAAGTATCATGGTTGCAGAAATGACACTAGGTAATGGTCACTAAACGATGCCTCGTTGAATTTAAGATAGATGGATATAGAGACGAAATTCTGTGTGATGTAATTTCCATGGATGTATGTCATGTTTTGTTGGGAAGACCATGGAATTTTGACATAAATGTCATTCATTATGGGAGGAAAACTACATACACCTTGGAAAAGAATGGTAGGACACACATGTTGTTGTCAATAGAGGAGAAGAAAGTAAAATAGGAATCCAACACAAGCATATTTCTCATGAGTGGGAAAGAAATCCTGAGTGAAGTCACGAAGGGACAGGAGATGCAGTTTGTTGTGGTGAGGAAACCCAGAGTTGTCCTTACAAGTACTTCAATGGATGATTTTCTTGAAGAAGTTTAGGAGTTGTTGGATAATTTTGCTGACATAGTAGTGGATGAGTTTCCTAACTCATGGTCACCCATCAGAAGTATCAGTCATCATATTGATTTTATACTGGGAGAATGTCTTCCAAACAAAGCAATATATAGATTGACACCTGAAGAGAACAAGGAGGTAAAGAACCAAGTCCAAGAATTGTTAGACAAGGGTTTGGTAAGAGAAAGCTTGAGTCCATGTGTAGTACCAACTATGTTGAGTCCAAAGAAGGATGGAGGATGGAAAATGTGTATAGACTCGAGAGCCATAAAGAAGATCACCATCAGGTATAGATTTCCTTTGCCAAGAATGGATGACTTAATGGATTGTTTAAGTGGATCAAATTTATTTTCTAAGATAGATTTGAAAAGTGGATATCACCATATAAGGGTGAGATAAGGCGATGAGTGGAAAACAACCTTTAATACAAATGAAGGGTTGTATGAGTGGCTTGTTATGCCATTTGGATTAACAAATTCCCCAAGTAATTTTATGAGGTTCATGAATGAAATACTGAAAGATTTCATTGACAAGTTTGTGGTTGTATATCTGGATGATATATTGGTCTTTAGCAGGACTAAAGAGGAGCATTTGAGACATCTGACCTTAGTGATGATGAGACTGCAGTAGGAGAAGTTGTTGATAAATCTTAATAAGTCCTCTTTTATGAAGACAAAGCTCATTTACTTGGGTTTTGTGATCTCTTCAAATAAATTGAAGATGGATCCAGAGAAGTTGAAATCAATCAAAGAATGGCCATCACCAAGGAATATGTTTGAAGTGAGAAGCTTCCATGGATTAGCAAGTTTCTATAGAAAGTTCATCAGATATTTCAGTGGAATTTGTGCACCCATGATGGATACAGTGAAGAAGAGGCACAAGACATTTAAGTGGACAGAGGAGGCTGAGAGGAGCTTCAATGTATTGAAGGAGAAGATAACAAAATGACCAATTCTAGTCTTACCAGATTTTGTAAAGACATTTCAGGTAAGATGTGATGCAAGTGGAGTTGCAATTGGAGCAGTTTTGAGCCAAGTTAATAGGCATGTTGCATATTTCAATGAGAAGTTGAATGAGACTAAGAGAAAGTACTCCACATATGATAAATAATTTTATGCCATAATTCAAGCCTTGGAGAAATGGAGGCACTACCTTCTTCCAAAGGATTTTTTCTTGTACAACAATAACCAAGCTTTACAATTCATAACCAGACAAGAAAAATTGAATCAGAGGCATGCAAAGTGGATTGAGTTTATGAAAAAAATTACTTTTTTCATAAAACATATTTCTGGAAATGCTAACAAAGTTGTTGATGCATTAAGAAGGAGATGTTTGATTCTGCAAGAGTTTCAGGTGAAGACCTTGGGGTTTGAACACCTTAAGGAAATGTACAGTGATGATCCAGATTTCAAGGAAGCATACGAAGCATGTGAAAATCCTGTGCTGAGAGACAGGAGCCAGTGGATAGAGTATATGATTCAAGAGGGATTGTTGTTCAAGGGAAATCAATTGTGCATACCAAAATTCTCAATGAGGGATAATATTTTGAAGGAAAAGCATAGAGGAGGATTGGATGGACATTTCAACCATGATAAAATATTTGCACAATTGAGAAGTTCATAGTATTGGCCAGGTATGAGAACATAAGTGATAAAAATTGTGAACAAATGTAGAATCTGCCAACATGCAAAGGGAAAAAGATAAAACATTGGAGTGTATCAACCATTGCCAATACCAGAGAGGCCCTGGGATGCAATTAGCATGGATTTTGTGTTGGGACTGCCTAGAACACAAAGAGGATGTGATTCCATATTTGTGGTGGTGAATAGATTTTCAAGGATGACACACTTTATCCCATGCCAGAAGACTAGTGATGCAACACATGTTGCAAATTTATTTTTCAAGGAAGTTGTTCGACTACATGGATTGCCCAGGAACATTGCCTCATATAGAGACAATAAATTTGTTGGTCATTTCTTGAGAAAACTGTGAAGAAGTTGGGGACAAATTTGTCCTTTAGTTCAAATTATCACCCTCAGAAAAATGGACATATTGAGGTGGTGAAAAAAAGTTTGGGAAACTTATTGAGGAGTCTGGTTACTAAACATCATAATCAGTGGGATCTAATTCTTCCATAAGTAGAATTTGCATACAATGACTCACCAAACATGAGCACTTGAAAGAGCCCATTCCAAATACTATATGGGATGCATCCAAGAGGAGTATTTGAGTTGAGACACTTGGAACAGAGTGAGATCAAAAGAGTTGGAGAAGAATATTTTTCTATAGAAATGGAGAAACTCCATATCCAGATCAGAGAGTAGTTGCAAAATTCTAGCCAAGAGTACAAGAACATATTTGATCAACATCACAGAGAGATTCAATTTGAAGTAGGATATCAGGTTCTAGCACATCTCAATAAAGAAAGGTTCCCAAGGGGAACATATAACAAGTTGAAAATGAAGAAGATAGGACCATGTAAAATCTTAAGGAATTTTGATGCAAATGCCTATGATATTGAGATTCCAAATGGTGTGGGAATATCACCCATATTCAACATATCATACCTGTATCCTTACAGGGAAAATGACATAGAAAGATCAGAAGATGAAGAGAAGATTCAGTGGGAGAAGTAAATTCCTATAGCAGAAAAACCTCAGTTGGATAAGATCGTTGATCAAAGGATTGACAAGAAGACCAGGAGGAAGACTTATTTTGAATAATTTGTCAAGTGGAAGGGACACCCAATAGAATATGTCAGTTGGGAAAATGAAGTCGATATCTAGAAGCATGGAAAATTGGTGCAGGAGCTCATGGATAGGAGTCCATGAATTTTTGGCCAGGTGATTATGATGCAGGATCATCGTTGTAGTGTCCCCAAGGCCGAGCCCCCTTGTAAACCAAGTTCTGAAAGGAATTGTGATTATGTTTTATAGGCTGGTGAGCCAAGTTCTTATAATCTAGATACTTATGTGTTTGTTAGGCCAGGGAGCCTAAGTGTTGAAGGCCAGGAGCATGTTGTTGTACTTGTATGTATGCAGAACATTTAATAAAATATAAACACCGCAAAGTGCAGACCAACCACGATGAATGAGTGAAGGGGGACTAAGCATCCACAGAGTGGACAAGGAATTAGGGGTTGGAAGGTGGGAAAGGGGCTAAGTGTTGAGCCTGGGGGATAAGCCTAGGGGGCTTAAGCCTGGGAATAATATTTTAATATTATTCCAAAAAGACATGTGCATTTTGTGTTTTATCCTAAGTTTTGGCAAGGGAGGACGTACAAGGGTGATGCATGCTGGTGGAACGCATGCAGTTCCATGGGTGACAAGTGTCAACCCTGACGCATGCGAATAAACGACCAAGGTGAGCCGTGTGAAAGGTTCCTCCTCCTCCATTCGACCCTCAGACTTCCATAAGGTGAACTGGTCTGACTCCTGCAGAGAAACCCTCGTGCATGCTCTGAACCGAAAATGCATGTATCTGTGTTTGTTCCAGGATAGCCAGTACATCCCCTGTCTGAACAGTTTGAACCTGTGTTGACCCCTGCATGGATTGTTTGTCATGCATCCCTGACAACCAGAGCGCGAGTCTATCTTGTGTTGGCGGATTGGGAAATAAGACATGACCTGCCATTGTTGAACCTGTTGGAAAGCCCGTGTCTGTTTTCCTCGTGGGTTGTTGTGACCACGTAGTGATGGACTGCGTGGGGTCTTGTTGGCCAGTTGTACAACGCTCTCTCCAGGTGAGAGAGGTGATTGAGGTTGGTAGAATAGGTTGTTGGCCTGTCAGAGATTCTCTCCATGTGAGAGAGTGCGCAGAGGAAGGAGAGGACTCTTGGAAGGAACTCTGTAGCTGCCACAGAGCCCAGAGACTTCTGGTCCGGCCTGTTCCTCTAACCTAAGGTAAGGGAGATTAGCAACCGAAGGACTCTCTAGGTGACAGATAAGGTGTATTATCCTAGGGTGGAACAGGCATGTGGGGAATGAGAGACTATGGGCAGTGAGCGTGGGAGGTTCCTGGGAGAGAATTCCTTCCTTGTGGTTGTGTGTTGTTTTCCCTGTAACCTCAGCTAGCCTAGTATTCCTTGTCTTGGGGTGGAGATTAGTCCCATCTCGGGGGTGACCCACTGCTGAGCTGATGAGCAGTGTGGTCTAAGGTTGGGAGGTTCGTGGAAGGCCTGCACTTGGTTGGTGGAATCTACCATTGATAAAGATAATTATCTGATTATGCTTTAATCATGTTTTGCATGACTGTGCTGCTTATGTATCATGTTTTCCACTGTGTATATGAATTAATATGAAAAGATAATTGCTTGCTGATTATGGCAGTAATTCATATGAATACTGTGTGTTGAATGTGTTTATGGTTTAAATGCATGTGGGTTAAATAACATCTGTATGAGTTATGTACAAAGTGGTGTTATAGTCTTCGTTTAAGAGCGATTAAACCTTAGTAGCAGAAAAGGTACGCTATAGTTTGGTATAAGAGCCAAGGTTTCGACACTGAGCCTAGATGGGCCAGTGGAGTGGTCTTTAGACCGAGAATGCGAAGGGAAATTGGGTCTAGAAGGCCAATTTCGTACCTTGGTTTTCTCCAAAATGTCAAGGAGTTACTTGACGAGTTTTAAAGCTCAGGAGGTATAGCGACGTTATGAAATCGCAGCCAGTGTGGTATGAGTCCACAGGGAGAGAGGACTCCACACCGGTGGTGTAGGAGCTCTAGGATTTGTTCGGGAGGGAAGGCAAACCCTTGTGACTGTTAGATCTAAAAAGTGTGCACGGGGTTTAAAGCCCTTTGGATATTGCACAGGAGTGTGGAAATCGCGATACGCGAAATCCTTAATTAGTCAGGACCGTCCATCTCGAAGGGACAGGTGGCGATAATAAAGAGCCCGTCGACATTTCGCATGTCGAAATATCGGGATATCGACATTCATGAAATCGAGAGTCACAATGACAGGAGGTCGGGAATTTTCATGGTAAAAGTCCTGGGAACGATCCGAGCCGTCCGTTTGTGGGGAAACATGGCGGAGATCGAGCGACCCATCGGTATATCCGCTACCAGGGGTTTGAGTCAACATAGAACTTTGTCATCGGGGAATCGCAAGTTGTGAAATCCCGATATTGGATCTGAGTCGTTCGTCAGTTGGGACATGTGGGCGAGATTGGGAGCCCATTGGCATATCGGGGTTCGACGTTTCGCGAATCCTGAAGACAAGGCACCCGAAGCATTTGAAATCACGAAATCGTGAAATATAAAGAAGCGGCGAGGACCGTCCATTCTTGGGGATGCATGGCTGAGATCGAGGTATTCAGGAAATTTCCGGAAGGAGAGTCATCCATCGAGAAATCGGGGTTTGAGGAATCACGAATCCTGAGGACATATGTGTTTCGGAATTGGAAAGTCCGAAACTCCGATAGGAGGTATGACTGTGGTCATATAAGGGGAGGTCATGTGAACCAAGATTCTACCCCAGAGGGCTAACGGGAGTTAGAGTGCATCGACGTTTGGAAGCCCAAAACCCCGAAAGGATCTAGACCATTAGATCTAGCTCGTCGAGGATTGTTGGATCACGTATAAGAAACCGTGTATCGAATTTCGGGGATAGGAGTGACAAGAGGTTGGGATTCACTGCGTAATGAAGTCCCGGGTACCGAAAACCCAAAATTCCTGAAAGTCCCAAAAAATTGAAGTTTCAAAAAAAAAAAAAAAAGTGCAGAGCCGAACGAGAGCTCAGAAAACCCATTGGAATCGAAATGTCTTTTGTTATTGTTCGTATTAGTTATAAATGTTGTGGATTTTTACTGAAGGTTTAATAGCTTGACAAACTTCGAATTTAATTTCACAGTGCGTGTGCAGTGTTCAATGGAGGTCAGGACTCCATTTAACCAACGTCGAGTATGGAGTGGGGAAAGGTGCAGATTACCCCTGAAATAGAAGACGAACAAGAAGGAAAGGATGTTAACCTGGGAGTAGAAGGATTGAACTCCAATGGGCATGGAAAAGAGAAGTATAAGGAAGGACACATAATGAAAATCATTGAAGGATTGAAAAGAGAGGGCAAGGCTCGCTGAGATGATAGTCGAAATCTCATGAAAGTCAGGGATCGGCAGGGTGAATTAAACTTAAAATTTTTGAAGAGCTTGGAAAGAATAGAGAGGAAACTCGAGAAGGGAAGAGACTCAGGTAAGACGGAGAGTCGCAGAACCCATGGGAGAAGAAGTAGTTCGAGGAGTGGTAGCCGACATATTAGTCGCTCCCAAAGACATTCTGACAGGAAGACACACAGTAGTTCAAGCCCATCCCCTACCAGAAAACATAAAAAATATGGAAAGGAGGAATTGAAAGGGGAGATGAACAAAATTAAGCCTCCAACATTCAATGGAGAACATAAGAAGGAGGAAGATTCCGAGACATGTTTTCTTGGCATGAAGAAATACTTCCAATTGTAGAATTATCCTGCCCATGCAGAAGGAAGAATTGCAATGTACCAACTGAAAGGAAAAGCATCCATGTGGTGGGATCAGTTTGTGCAGGTGCAGCACATCAGAGAGAAAGAGGTAACTTGGAAGGAATTTAAGAGGTATTTCAAGAAGAAATACCTGACTAAAAGATACTATGACAGAAAGATGAAGGAGTTCTTCGAACTCAAGCTAGGCAGCATGACTATTGATGAGTATGAACGAAGTTTTCTGGAACTACTGAAGTTTGTTCCATTCATCAAAGACGAGGCTGTCAAGATTCAAAGGTATCTGAGTGGACTGACACCTTCCATTGGTTACAAGATTCAATATTATGATCCTAATACTATGGAAGAAACAATAAGAAGGGCGAAATGCTTATACGGACAACAAAGAGAAAAGCCTACCTTTCAGAAGGCTTGGGATGACTAGAAGAGGTTTAAGAAAGAACAGATGCAGAAGGGAAACATGCCTCCCTTTTTCAAGAATGGCCCTGGGGAACATTCATCCTTTAAAGTCCCCAGGAAAGTTGAAGGGAGTGAGAAGGTGCCAAGACTGCCGCCTATGGAGTGTTGGGGTTGTAAAGGGAATCATAGGTACAGAGACTGCCCCCACAGAAAAGACAAAGCAAGAACTGTCCATACTGTTCAACAAGATGAAACAGTGGAGGATATGGGTAGTAGAATGCCGAGGATCTACACATCCCTGGACAATAAGCAAGAATAATTTCAATCGCACATGATTGAGTTGGAAGGTACGATCAACAACCGACCACTTGTTATTTTAATTGATTCAGGGGCTAGCCATAGTTATGTAGATCCTAGAGTGGTGGAAAGTTTGCATCTAATGAGGAGCCAAAATGAGAAGTCTTGGTTAGTGCAGTTGGCCACAGGGACCAAGAGGAAGGTCACTGAATTGGTTAAGTCTTGTTCAGTGGACACGAAAGGAATGAGCACTAAGGCTGAATTGAACATTCTACCTTTAGGCTCATATGATTGCTTTATTGGGATGGATTGGTTGGACCAGCACCATGCCCTTCCGGATTGCCGTAATAAGATATTTACGTGTCTGGACGAAGAGGGAAATCAGGTAACAGTCCAAGGAATTCCCAGAGCCATGGCTGTGAGGGAAATCTCATCCATGCAATTGAAGAAATGTTACCGGAAAGGCTGTCAATTATATGCAGCTCGGGTGGAAGAAGCATCTCGAGATGTAGTATCGAATCTGGAAGATCATGAATTACTCAAGGAGTTCAAGGATGTATTTCAGGAGGTACTTGGATTACCTCCAAGTAGGGACATCGATTTTTCTATAAATTTGATGCCTGGACCAACTCTAGTTTCGAAAGCTCCTTATAGAATGAGTACACAAGAGCTGAAGGAGTTGCAATTGCAGCTCGAAGAGATACTAAAGAAAGGTTACGTTCTCCCCAATGTGTCACCGTGGGAGCCCCGGTCCTATTCATGAAGAATAAATATGGGAAGTTGAGGCAGTGCATTGATTTTCAGAAGTTGAATAAGGTCACTGTCAAGAACAAGTATCCTCTGCCAAGGATTGATGATCTTTTTGATCAGTTGAAGGATGAGAAAATATTTTTGAAAATAGATCTCCGATCAGGATATCACCAAGTGATAATAAAGGATGAGGACATCAGCAAGACCGCCTTTAGAACAAGGTACGATCATTATGAGTTCACGGTGGTGCCGTTTGGACTGTCCAACGCACCTGCTGTTTTCACGTGCTTAATGAATTTAGTGTTCAGAAATTATTTGGAAAAGTTTGTCATAGTCTTCCTGGACGATGCCTTGGTGTATTCCAAGACAGAGGAAGAACATGAGCAACACCTGAGCATGGTGCTGCAGGTGTTGAGAGAACACCAACTGTACGCAAAAATGAGCAAGTGCTCTTTTTACCAAAGGCAGATCCATTATTTGGGGCACATTATATCTGAAGAAGGGATCACTGTGGATCCTGAGAAGGTACAAGCCATTCGAGAATGGCCAGCACTAAGGAATGTGGCAGAAGTTAGATCTTTTATGGGTCTGGCAGGCTACTATAGGAGGTTTATAGCTGAATTCTCAAAGATAGCTCATTCTATCACTTCCTTGCAAAGGAAGGAGAAGAAGTTCCAGTGGACTAAAGAATGTGAGAGCAGCTTCCAGCGATTGAAGCAGCTGCTAACTAGTGCTATGATCTTGAAGATTGCAGATCCAGACAAGGATTACGTAGTGTGCACAGATGCATGTAAGGAGGGGCTGGGAGGAGTTCTCATCCAAGAGGAATTTGTAGTTTGTTATGAATCCTGAAAGTTGAAGGAACATGAGAAGAATTATGCCACTCACGATTTAGAGCTGGCAACAATCATCCACGCCTTGAGGAAATGGAGACATTACCTCATGGGCAAGAGATTCAAGTTGAGAACATACCATAACGGTCTGAAGTATTTATTTGATCAGGCGACCTTAAATGTCAGGCAAATCAGATGGATGGAGTTTCTGTGCGAATATGAATTTGATATCAAGCATATCAAAGGGAAAGAAAATAAGGTGGTTGATGCACTCAACAGAAAAGTGCACGAATTACATGCTACAACCATTAGCATGTAC
>JZKD02S1616078.1:419834-432129 GCA_000966675.3 Picea glauca
TCCCCGTAGGGGTTTTACCACGTGAAAACATCGGTGTGTTGATCTTTGATCTGGTTGTGTGAGTGGTTACTGAAGGTGTTCATCCTCTGTTGGAATACCTGTGTTGTCGAACAAAACAGGGGAGAAGCTATTTTGGAATTTTTTTTGATAAATCTTCTGTAGTATCCAGCATGTCCTAGAAAACTTCTTACCTCTGTTTGGGTTTTGGGAGTAGGAAGATATTTAATTACTTGTATCTTGGATGGATCTACCTGAATTCCTTGAGATGAGATAAAATGTCCAAGCACTATCCCTTCACTCATCATCATATGGCATTTTTCTGTACTTAAGGCGAGGTGGGCTTGTATACATCATTTAAGTACTTTCTCAAGGTTTTGTAGTGCTTCCTGAAAAGAAACACCATAAGCGGTAAAATCATCCATAAATATTTCCATAGAGTCATTAAGCATATCAGAAACGATTCCTATAACTGCTCTTTGAAAGGTTGTTGGTGCATTACATAGTCCAAATGAGAGAACTCTATAAGAAACAATTTCCCAAGGGATGGTAAAAGTGGTTTTGTCTTGGTTCTGAGGTGCAATTTTGATCTGATTATACCCACTGAAACCATCTATAAAGGAGAAAAATTTCTTCCCTGACAAACTGTCTAACACCTGATCAATGAATGGTAATGGGAAGTAATCTTTTTGAGTAGCTTTATTTAAGGCTCTATAGTCCACACATACTCTCCATTTCCCATTTTTCTTAGGAACTATTACCAACGGGGAAACCCATTCACTATCTGATATAAGATATATAAACCCTGCGTTCAACAATTTTTGAAGTTCTTCTTTAAGGATTTCTCTTAAATTAGGGTTCATTCATCGTTGAGATTGGCAGATCGGTCGACAATCTTCCTTGATATATATATGATGAGTACATAATTCGGGAGAGATTCCTTTCATATCTATATAATCCCATGCGAATGCTTCTTTGTGTTCAAGAAGTAACTTCATTAATTGTTGTGTTTCAGCATCTGTCAGGTTAGGGTTTATGTTCGGTGTTTTTCCAGGTTCAATTTCTACTGGTATGATTTTAGAAGAGATGGTGGCAGATGTTTGAGGTGGGTTTTCAAAATTAAGGTTTTCCTGATTATCTGACTCCAAAAGTGCATCTAGTTGGCTATGAGTTTCTGGAGTCACAGAGGAGGGTTCACAAATAAAATTATTAATTACATCATCCTTAGTGGCATCTTTAAGGCTTAAGGCTTGTCCGATAGTTAGGATGGGTTGAGTAAGTTGATCATCAAAATCTACCCATTCAAAATTATCATTATTAATCAAAGGTGTAGCGTGAGGGTAGAGGGTAAGATGTTTGGTTTTGTAACTATTGGAAATTGTCATTGATCCTGATCTATAGCTGATAAAAGTGTCTGCTGTGGCTAACCAAGGCCTGCCCAAAATTAGAGGGTGGCCCTCCAACTTTGTTTTAGGTCGTAATACCACAAAGTCAGCTGGATAATTCCATGATTCCACTGAGATAATTAGGTCTTCAATGACTCCCTCCGGTTTGATTGTAGAGCGGTCAGCTAATTCTAGGATAGTTAGGGTGTCTCTGATTTCATTTTGGAGTTGTAATAGTTGTGAGGTTTCCAGAGTCATAATATTGATAGTGGCACCTAAGTTTACCAGGACTCGATGGATTATCATTTTTCCAATTTGTACTAAGATGGTAGGGTGGCCGGGATCACCATATTTAACTGGGGGAACTTTACCTGACATTAGTGCAGACAAGTCACCCATGACATGGACTGTGAGGGGATCCTTAATTTTCCTACCAGGTTTCTTAACACAAATGTCTTGCATAGTCCTGGCATAAATTGGTACATCTCAAAGTGCTTGTAATAGAGGGATTTTGACATAAAGATTTTGTAGTTCCCCTAGAAGATTGAAAGCCGGTGGCTCAGGCATTTTAGTCAAAGCTAAATGCTCAGGAAATGGTGGTTTTGTTGTTTCAGCAGCAGTGTTAGAGGATGATTGTACCTCTTCAGATACATCATGCTCTTTTGTTTCCTCTTTATTAGAAGAGGTAACATCAGCTATGATAGGTTCTACTATTCTCCCAGGTCTTAAATGAATATCATTTCATTACGTAGGGAGAAGAGAAAGTGTAGGCTAGTTATGAATATCAATGCATTGCACAACTTTATTATTGGGGTTAGGGTTGGGTTGTACAGGTAGTTGGAGCCTCATTATTTGATTGTCTGGTGGAGTACCTGCTGGTAAGGAGAGTGGTTGTAGAAATTGTGATTGAGGTAATTGATTTGGGAAGGGGGGTTGTTGTCCTCTCCAATTTGGATTCCATTGGTTCTAATACGGTTGTTGTTGTTATGGACTCCAAGGAGTCCACATTGATGGATCAACAAAGGGTGGGTTAGTTTGTTGCATGGGTGGGTAATTCATTTGATTTAGTTATTTCATTTGGTTATAGGGAGGGTAATTCATTTGATTAAAATAAGGATAGTTATTCCAAGGATTAGAAGATGTAAATGGCATGTTAGGATTCATACCTTGTCCCCGCGGTTTCCATTGCCTTCTCTGTGTCAGAAGATAGACGGCTTAAGCTTCTTCATTAGTTTGTTGTAATGCTTCCTTGATTCATGGTAGAGAAGGACATTGTTGAGTTTCATGATCTTTATCACAGATGGTGCAGATTGGATTTTTATCCAATGGGCATTCCCTTCGTGGTTGCTTGTCTCTGCATTTAGAACAAAACATGGACAGAGCTTCTTCTGCTTCGGATTGCTTGTTTTGAATCTGCAGGGTATCAATTTGTGAGGAAAAAGAGCTTAACATTTCAGTTTTAAAACCTTCAAGTAAATTACCTATTTCGTCTCTTGTTTCTCTCCCATTGGCTGATTTTTGGACTCTTGAAAATGTGGTATTCCTGCTATTTGATCTATTCCTTGAAGCTCCTCTTGAACATCTTTTACATAGGTTAACAATGTCATCATATGATTCTTTAGATATGTCCCCTTTTCCAAGAAAAATTAGCATATCTAAACAGTCATCCCTTACTCCTTTTAGTAATATCATTTTAAGGATATCTTTACTTACATCGTGGTGATTGGATCTTTGTAGATTGTACTGTAGCCTCTCTACAAAGTCCTCTAGATTTTCATCTTCCTTTTGTATAATCTTAAATAGTTCTTCCCTTTTTTCTCTTGTTCGACAATAGTCCTGGTATTTATGAAGGAATTTTTGTTTCATTTGGTCCCATGTTGTGATTACATGGCCTCCAAGGCTCATGAACCATCTTAGTGCATTTCCCTTCAATGTTGCTGGAAATAGCTTTAATTTTTTAGCATTGGAAATGTAATCATAACTTCTGCATAATATGTCAAACTCAAAAAGGAATTCATCAGGATCCTCTGAAGACAAACCATGAAAGTTAGGTAGTGATAAGAGTGGAATGTTCTTCATGGGGGCTACCCCTCTAGGAAGATCACCAATAGGAAATCCTAATGTGGAAAAAGAGTTTTCATCATTTACCTCTCTTTCATGACCTGCATGTTCTTCATGATGCAATTCTTCATTGTACTCATCCATGTTTTCTTCTGTTTTCTCCCCTGCTGCACTTGCTCTATCCTCAATGTTTCCTGCTAGTTTCTCGACTGTCTCAGGACTCCAAATCTCTTTCCCCGTCTCGAAGTTTTCTTGAAATGAAGGTTGGGACTTAGGTTTCCAAGAGTTTGGTCCTTGAGCAGTAGATTCAAACTTTGATATAATCTCGTCAATATAAGTTTTTATTCCTCCCCTTCCTCTTCCCCTGCCACCTGTAGGGTAGTGTCTTTGGGGTCTCTGTGTCCTTTCATGCAATCTTTGTATCTTAAAAATCATAAGTTCTTTTGAAATCTATAATTACCTTCCCCGACAATGACGCCAAAATGTTGGTCACTATAATTGCTTATTTAATAAAACAATCAAGTGCTACATAAATTTTCAACCCAGGGAAGTCTGTTTATTTCAAAGGTAATCACACACTATATATGCTCAATCTCAAAAGCAACCTAGAGTTGTAGTAAAAATATATTAATCACACTTTGCCTTGAACAAACTGAAGTTCTAAATTGAATTACAGGAAATAAATCTACCTATTGCAGAGTTCAAAGTTTAAAGAAATGATTAATTAAAGAATCTTGGATTACATTTAAAATAACAACAAGATGCTGCAATAGGAAAGACCAACTATCTTGTAACAGAGAACATGACCCTATTCCCCAAGCAGGAATCTTCAGCACCTATTTTTGATCGTCACACTTTCATAGACTCATTGAAATGATTGGCACACACTAACTATCTCTTAGCAGAGAACATGACCCTATTCCCCAAGTAGGAACCTTCAACACCTATCCCTGATTATCACTCTTTCATAAATTCACCAGACAAGATTGCTAACTAGAATGATCAACAGTTACCCAAGCATGAATTGCATGGAAACAATGTAACAACCAACAAAGCAGAGTTTCAACACAGCAGAGTTCAGTAAAGTAGTGTTTCAGCAAAACAGAATTTAATCAAGGCATGAACAGAAATGACACTAACACACTACAAAGCTAATGGGTGAATATTGTGAAGAAGGTGGGCCCTCCCTTCTCACAATATTCCCCTGAAACGAAAGGAACTAGAGATAAATGCTCAGAACAATCTTTTATTCATCTGTCAACTGTGTTGCATTACAATCTGAAGTAAACCATGTTCCTCTCTGTAAATCCTTTCTTAGTTAAGAAGAAGGTCCTATCTAATGTTGATTTCCCCTTATTTAAAGAGGAGAATCCTCTCGATACAATTTGATCATCAAATTACATGTGTATATCTGAATCATATTCTTATTCAGATATAAGAATAGGATATCCAGGTCTCCCGTAACATAATGTTATTACAATAGTTGAAAAGGTGTTGAGTGAGGTGTTGTTGTTGCGGCTGGAGTAACAAATTCTTTATTTATCTTCTTACTGCTGTTGTATGTTGTTTCGGCATCACAAATCGCGGGATGTTTCAACAACGGGATTTGTGTTCTGACTGTTTCAGCACGTGGCCTCACGCAACAAATATGGCTAATTCTGGATCAAGGTGTGGCTGTTGTGGTCGGTGTAACAACTTTGTGTTGATGTTTCATCATCGTAGACCACAGAGAGTGTAGCAACTTCTTCTTGTGTGATTTGTTGTTTCAGCATCGTAGACCACGAAGAGTGTAAAAGATGAGTTGTTGTTTCAACATCGTAGACCACAGAGAGTGTAACAAATGAGTTCCTATTTCATCATCGTAGACCACAGAGAGTGTAGCAGCTTTGTGTGAGTTGTTGTTCCAGCATCGTAGACCATGGACTATTTCAGCCACAAGGTTTGCATGCTTTAACTGTTTTAGCAACATGCCTCAATGCTAATCTGCAGTACGAACTGTTTCAACACTTATATATTTCTGATCAATGGTTAAGTACGAGAGTAATGTAAAATTATATGCAAAACAAATTAAACATATAGTAAAGAGAAGAGATGTTATATACCTTTGGAGAGATAGGGTAAGGTGATAATATAAGTTTAAATATGAGTGGAAAAAGGGTGTAATAGTAGCAAAAGGTGTGAGCAAAAAGGTACATTGTAGGGTCCTAACAATGTGGTCCTCTGTGGTTGTGGATTTCCCAAATAAGATCAATATCATGGAAGGTACTGCTTAAAGCATCTTGAGCTTCATATGCCTTTTGAGATGCTCTGGTGATGACGGGGAGTAGAACATTTGATGTTGGTCTTTCTCGAACCTCAAGGACCATTCTTTGTGGGCAATGTAAACTTGTTGAATTTATGATATGAGTGCTTCTTAATTCCCAATGTGGCCTCCTTTCTTCTTTGTATTGTTTCCAACTGAGAAGATCAGGGATAGACGTTAATATTTGAGCCATTTTGCCAATGAACAAAGATGATCATTGCATGAGATTGCAAATTTTCTCGTCTTAGGAAACATGGAATAATATTAGATGTACCTTTGATATGTTCTATATCAAAATCAAAATTACTGAATAAAGCCTACCATCGAGCAAACTTGGCATCACTAGCCTTTTTAACTTCTTTGTTCAAAACTCTTTTCATGGTTGCAACATCTGTTCTTAACAAAAAAAAATTATTGATAAGAAAATTTTCAAACTTGTGTACTGTATTCAAGGCAGCTTTTATTTCTTTGTCTAATGTAGAATAGTTTTTCTCACTAGGTTCTCAGAGACCAAAGGCAAACTGAACTATTTCTTTTGTTTGTATGCCATTATGAATTTTGATTTGTTTGAGTACAACTCCCCATCCAAGATTGCTAGTATCCGTTTCAACAATTTTGTAAAGATCATTGTCAGATATATGAAGAAGTGGCAATGTTTTTGCTTTTGCCTTGATTTTCT
This sequence comes from Picea glauca, assembly GCA_000966675.3. Taxonomy (NCBI): domain Eukaryota; kingdom Viridiplantae; phylum Streptophyta; class Pinopsida; order Pinales; family Pinaceae; genus Picea; species Picea glauca. Next base: position 426,259 of record JZKD02S1616078.1, read on the forward strand.
TGATTGCTTGGGTATGTGCGTCTGTCCAAGGATTTGCTTATTTCTTCAACCTGTCATTCAACAACTTTCTATCTTGTGCACATTCTTTATAAAAATGGATTATATAATTGAGACTTCCCAAGCATCTTTGGAGTTGTAATTTGTCCATAATTTTGTCTCGAAATTTATCTGCAAATTCAACAACATGGTTCTGGAGGACCAATTCACCATTATTTATGATGTGCCCAAGATACTTTATCTCTATTTTGAATAGTTCTAGTTTCTTTTTTGAAAATACTAATCCATCCTTTTGGATAATCTGCAAGAACTTTCTGATATGTTTGAAGTGTTGTTCAACAGAGGAAGAAAATACTAGGATGTYGTCAATATAAACAATCAACCAATCAAAGTATTGTTTTAGGGMATCATCCATGACTCTCTGAAATTTGGAAGGGGCATTTTTCAATCCAAAGGGCATGWCATTMCATTCATAGTGTCYTGCGRGAACACTGAAGGMAGTTTTGAACTTATCTTCTTMTTTTATGGCCACTTGCCAAAAACCTGATTTTAGATCAAACTTAGAGAAGATCTTTGCTGCAGCAATTCTAGTCACCAAACTGGACTTGTTAGGGATAGGGTATGTGTCATCATCCAATACCATATTCAAAGGTTTGTAGTTGATGAAAAACTTATGGATTCCTCTTACATGTTCAGAATGATTATTTACATAGAATCCATGGAATAATAGATTCTCTGGTAATTCCTTTGTGGGGTAGACCTTGTATTTCATCAGAGCAAAGCTTTTGGTATTCTACGTTCATAGGGATAGCTCTACTTTTGTATGATATTCCTTCATATGAATCTTTGTAAGGAAGTTCTACTTCATGATTTTTATGGTGCCAAAATGCAATGGGATTTTCTGAGCATACCTTTGCTTCAAATTCTTTCTGTAGTTCTAAAATCTGTTGATGTATATGGCTCTGGGAAATTTGATCTTTAATTCTTAGCTCAGTCCTTTTTCCCTTCAATTCTTGTATATTTAGTACTTTTTTTTGTACTGTGTGGATATGAGATGATATCCTGGGTATAGACACAAAAGGGAGTTGGATAGAGATCTTTGAAGTTTTGGTTGGGGAGGGAATACTGATGAACTAACCAAGAGATTTATTGGGTAGTCTGGTGGAACCATGTGGCTCAACAACAACAAATAAGGGAGTGCCAAGAATGCAGGAAATTGGGATTTCTGTTAACAGGAATTTTAAGGATGGACAATAATGTTGGAAACATAAAGTTGCTTCAGGTATTTCATATAGTAGTTGAGTAGGTTGGTTTCCCAAACCGATAGCACTTTGTTGGGTATTATGAAAAAATTGGTCAGGAATGATTTATGTGTTTAGAAGATTTAGATCAGAACCAGTATCTAGTAAGGTTTTGAGCCGAAACCTTTTTCTCTTGATCATGATATCCAGAAGGACATGGAATTTTTGTTGTTCAATGGACAATATTTGTTGCTTATCTTCTTTTATTGTGGCTTTTTTAATGTATGTTTTTAGCTTGCTAATTTCTTTGCCCATATCAGAGATGGATATAATTTGGGCAGGGAAGGAAACAAGTGGGGTGAGGATAGGTCGTATGAGAAAAGGGGAAAGGATTTTTCTTGCTGACTGGTTTCTAAAGAATGTGGCACATAATTCTTGTTGTGCGTTCCACTCGTAAAAGGAAATCCAAACATCCTTTTCTTTCATATAATTTTTCCATGCTATTGACAAATCTATTTTTTCTTTGTCTGGTGTAGATTCTGAGAATTTATCAGCATCAGGATGAGTAAAGAGATCCCAATTTAGCATGAGTTTTATCCAAACTTATTTTACATGCTTTTTCTTGCACCCTCTCATTAGGGTAAGGAATTTTCTTATTTATGGTATTGCTGGTGTTTTTAAATCCTCTGGAATAGAATGGAAAGGGGAAATGTATAGGTCGGGAGAAGGAGAGGTTATCATTATCATGGGATTTTCATGGGGAAAAGGAATTTCTGAACATTGAGGGTGTGGACAAGGATATTTTGTCGTAGAGTTGGGAGGAGGAAAGTTTGTTCTTGGATTATGGAATTGATGTTCAAATTGGATTTGGTTGTCTTCTGTGGTTGTGGATAGTCTTGAAAGAGTTACCAATTTGTGACAATATAAGCATTGGATAGAGTAGGGGACTCGTCCCAGTGAGGAAGCTAGAGGTTGGAGAGAGGGATGTAAGCACACAGATGTAGATGGTGGAGAAGGTGTAGAAAGTACACCATACTTAGTATGCAAGCTCTGTTTTGAAGGAGGGAAAGATATCACAGCAGAAGAAGGTGATTCTTGTATGTGTGCAAAGGTGATGGTATGTTGGATGGGCTTTTGGGGAATGTCTATAACCCAGTCAGAGGGAAAAGAGAGGTTTTCCCATTTGATGAGTCAATGTTCCATTTTTTGGCTGACAGGGTTAGTAAGGATGAGTGTACTGGATTGAGAATTTTGGATGGGTGTATGTAACATAGCAGGGTATAAAGTGTTGGTATGTCGAAAGAAACCATGAGAGTGGATAGAAATATTAGTGCGAGTATCACGCATGTCAAAGCCAGTAGTGCGGATTTGGAGTTTAAGAATATCCTCAAGGTTTTCATCAAAGGTATAGACTGAGAAATTTGGATAAAAGTCAAAGTATACAGGTCCATTTGATAAGGGTGCAACAATGCCACCAATGAGAGAGTCGGTAAATTTGTTGTGAGTCATGTCTCGGATGGTGCAAAGGGAATATACATCTATTCCCTTATGTACTAATGCATTGATGCCTACTCATATACAACCAAAATGAATATAGTTTGTTTTATGTTTCTTTTCTTTAGCTTGGATTTCTTTAACATTGAGTAAGGAAATGGTTTGACTTACATCATTGTTTTGTTGGATATGGATGATTGATTCTTTGACAAAATATCTGGTAATGGCACGGAGATGAAACATGCTCAAATCACTATATACTTGGTTGGGAGAGATATCGGGTAATATCCATGTGGATAGAGGTTGTGAGTCAAATACGTATATATTGGCATGGTTTAAACATTGAACATTATTATCGGAGCACAATGCGCTTAGGCTACTTTCAGAAGTACTGCATTTAACATCCCTTACTTATTTAAAAGACATAGAGAAATCCATAACTTTAAAGATAGTAATAACTATCACTGCACAAAAAAGCAGGGTGTTTAATTCTAGTTCTCTAAGAGAATTTTGAATAGGCTCCTGACCGACTGCTCAGGCAATGACTAGCTAAAACTAAGAGAGTCGCAAAAGTGGAAACCTTGTCTTTCAAAGGCCCGAGACTTTTGATATGGTTCTCACATATATATATACTATGAAACATATAACAGAGAGATAAGTCTATTATCATACCCAGGCTAATATTAAGTATGAAACAAGCTACTGGAAAGAATACATTTAATGACAATGTCGTTGGTGAATACACAGTTTGGTTTGGGTTGATGATCCATATTGCTATATATTGTTGTAAATTCTGATTACTTTATGCTCGGTATGTTGTGACTGTAGTATGTCGATTTATTCTGTGACTGCAATGCGCTGATTTATTATGGCTATGTTGTGACGGTGGTACATTGATTTTGTTTGATTATTTATAGATATTAATATAAAACATTATCATTTCTTGTTTTTATATTATGTGCATGATGGTGATAACTATTATTAGTCCCTGCAACATTTGTATTGTTGGAACTATAGATGTAAAAACATTATTTTTTATATAATAAAAAAACCTTATATGCCATTGTTTTATTGGAGAATAGATTGAGTTTGAGCTTGGAAGCTCTTTTTTAATTTTTATTAAATTTTTACTGAAATGTTTACATACCGAAAGTTCTCAGCATCGAATTTGTTTTTTAATGTTTTTATTATTTCTATTTGTATTGAAATGTGATAGCTTAAATGTTTACATAGCGTGAGGCCCTTAAAAATGCCTGACAACTTAAATGTTTTCATAGTGGGAGGCCCGTAAACAACCTGACAACCTTAAATGTTTATCTAGATAGGCTTCTCATAGTACATTTTCCTTGAATTTTTCCATACAATGTTGCAGTGAATTTGGACAATATTGTTGTCCACCCCTAGTTGCATAACCATCGTATGTTTCATACTTCTTCTATGCTTGGAATGTAATTTAGTCATCATTGAATATACATATATCACTACTACATATTGAAAAAATTGCGACGACCACTTGCGATGAAAGTACTGTTTCGTCGCAACATGTAAGAGAATTTTTTTTTTCTAAATCTACCCCGTGTTCGTCGCCATCTTGACGTCTACAGTTTGACTGAACTGTAATGGTCAATTTTCATCGCATATACGACACCCCTACTTTTTCCGTCGTGTATGCGACGAAAGTTGACCATAAAAATTTAGTCAAACTTTACCGTTAAAAATGACCTAAAATAAATAGTTGTAAATATATATATATATATATATATATATTAGGTCACTATCATTGCAATTGTGATGATGGTGACCTAAAATTGGCCTATAAATAATTGACGATTTAAATATGTTGCGACAATATTTCTATAACAACGACGGTTCCGAAAGGGTATTTTTGTGCAGAAACATGTCGCAAAATGTTTTTAGAGGTGGGAAAAAAGTAAAGAGGGTGAAAAGGGTGATGGTAGATGTTATTTACCTTGTAAAAAATGTTGCCTCAGATGTCCCATAATAATTTTAATAGCAATAGCTACAAAACATTGTAGGAAATATGGTCACATTGATGGTGGATCGAATGAATATCGTACCATGGTAATTAGCTATATATTTATTATCTTTTTTCATTTTGTCAATTTTATATAAAATTATATATATGCATATATATTGTTTGAATGTTTGTTATAGTATACACTAATTTTGCATGATTGTTTGTAATTATAAATTTAGAGTTTCCCTCTAACTTTCCGTAGAATATTGCACCAAGTATTAGTAGAAATGATGTTGTACAAGATGAGGAACATCATCATGACCAAGCAAATGAGGATCTCATGGAAGAAGTTGATGGGACAAATCAAGTTAATGATCCCATATTGGAAGAAGATGATGGGACAAATCAAATGATCCAAGATTTGTTTTCGCAGCCAGATGAGGATGGGGAAAATGTTGGTATTTATGATGAACCTCTATTAGAAAAGGCAAATAAATGACTTTATGAAGGATTAAGAGCAAATTTTCTCTCCGCTACATTGTTGCTGGTGAACTTAAAGGTTATGAATAATTTGTCGAACACTTGTATGACATAGACACTAAGGTATGTAATATGTTTCATCTCATAATGTACATAAATGTTTATTTTTTCATATTTGTTTTTAGTGTTAATTAACGTGTAAAATAAGAATGGATTTTTTATGATTAATATTCTTACATTAACTAGTTGTTTGTTATGTTGTAGATTGTTAGGTGAATTTTTGTTACCACTGTCAAATATTTTACCTTGCACATATCGAGGTTTGCATGCCATTATGAAAGACATTGGAATGGATTATCAAAGTATACACTACTACATATTGAAAAATTTGCGACGACCACTTGCGACGAAAGTACTCTTTCGTCGCAACATGCAAGATATTTTATTTTTTTTTCTAAATCTACCCCGTGTTCGTCACCATCTCGATGCCTACAGTTTCATTGAACTGTAATGGTCAATTTTCGTCGCATATGCGACCCCCATACTTTTTATGTCGCCTATGCGATGAAAGTTGACCATAAAAATTTAGTCAAACTTTACCATTGAAAATGACCTAAAATAAATAGCTGTAAATATATATATATATATATATATATATATATATATATATATATATATATA
>JZKD02S1616078.1:453695-489827 GCA_000966675.3 Picea glauca
AAGATGACACAAGGAAATGGAGGCAATGAAATATCCAATCTATCTTCATAATCTGTAGTCATGTCCTCAAATAAAGACGACACAAGGAAATGGAGGCAATGAAATATCCAATCTTCACAATTTGTAGTCATGTCCTCAAATAAAGACGACACAAGGAAATGGAGGCAATGAAATTAATGCCAGTCATGTACTCAAATAAAGACAAGGAAACTAATGCCATTCTATTATGCTTTTATCAGACTTGGTTTATAGTTTTTACTATCTTCACTCAACAACGAAGAGATGCAGATGAAAAAACATTCAGTTCATTTCCCTTTATTCTTTCTCTTCTTAACCACTGATAAACCCTTCCATTTTTCATACACTCCAACCAGGAGTACAGTCCATGCATGCTTTTTTTAAGCTGCAGCAAATGATTGGTTGTAAAATATGTAAGTTCTTGTCAGGTGTGTGAAATGGAGTGTAATGGAAAAAGTTGATGCTGAAATATGTATTTTTTCAAGCCAAAGACCTATCAAACAAACATCAAAACATAGACAATTGAGTAGCTTCTAGTAGATCATTGTCCTTGTATTCACATTCCCACAAGTAGCCTTGTATCATGATGTCTTATTTTGATAACATATCCTATTTTTTATTAAAATCCATGTAGATATGGAAAAATGAGGCCTCCTCGAACATAGATTTTTTCTCCAAGCATAGTGCCATGATTGGCTCCAAAGAGTATGATTCCATCCCCACATATTTTTTGCAAACCTTGATAAGATCCATCAAAGAAGTCCCAAGGCTTTTTGAAATCAATACAGGGCTCATGCAATAACCTTTGGGACTGAATATTAATATTAATATCAAAATTGATGCCCAATTTTTTTTTTTTTTTTTCTAAAAAACTTTTGGCCATCCCATATCCAACGCCCACTGTTATATATGCGATGGTGTTTCTATATAAACAACGGAAAGTTGTCGTCGGATATCTGACGACAACGGAAAGTTGTCATCGGATATCTGACGACAACTTTTATATATGCGACGGTTTTTCCATATAAACAACGGAAAGTTGTCGTCAGATATCTGACAACAACTTTTATATATGCGACGGTTTTTCCATATAGACAATGAAAACTTGTCGTCGGATATCCGAAGAAAACTTTTATATATGCGATGGTTTTTCCATATAAACAACAGAAATTTTTCGTCGGATATCCGACGACAACTTTTATCTATGCGACGGTTTTTCCATATAGACAACAGAAAGTTGTCGTCACCGATTCGAAGAAAACTTCTATTGTTTGCGTCGGTTTAGCTACATAAACAACAAAAAAGTTGTCGTTGAATATGCGACGACAACATCTATTGATGCATCGATTTAACTATAAAATTTGTTGTCGCAATATAGACGAAAAGTTAGTTTGATATTGTTTGCCTATATCATCGCTTATGCGACATTTTCTCAAGTTCATCGAAAATGCCATGTCACCTAAACTGACGTTTCAGAGACTCCAAATTCATCACCATATCAACGACATAACGTCGCATAAGCGTCGAAACAACCGTCGCAAAATGGGCCAAATGTGCTAGTGTATTGTTTACTGGTTCGGTGGTTGCTTCTTTTTCGTTGGTTCATCAATTTCTTCTTGTTGTTGTTTGGTTCAAATTTGCAAGGTTGAGGACCTGCACCTGTGGTTGGACCTGTTTGTGCTTGTTTCTTGCTTTTTGTTTCTTCAACTTTGTAGGGTTGGAGTTCTACATCCATAGTTGGAGCTGTTATTTTTACTTTGCGGGGTTCAATTCATGCACCCTCAATTCGACCTGCGCTTCTGTCATTCATCGTTGTCAAGTAATTTTCGATGCCATTATTTCATTTGTATTCATTCTTTGTTGTTTACTATTTGCATCTTGCAAGTAAGAATGTTTTATTATTTCTACTCGCATGGTTGTCATATGTTTCGTATTTCTTCTGTGCTTGGGATGCAATTTGGTAATCNAAGATGACACAAGGAAATGGAGGCAATGAAATATCCAATCTATCTTCATAATCTGTAGTCATGTCCTCAAATAAAGACGACACAAGGAAATGGAGGCAATGAAATATCCAATCTTCACAATTTGTAGTCATGTCCTCAAATAAAGACGACACAAGGAAATGGAGGCAATGAAATTAATGCCAGTCATGTACTCAAATAAAGACAAGGAAACTAATGCCATTCTATTATGCTTTTATCAGACTTGGTTTATAGTTTTTACTATCTTCACTCAACAACGAAGAGATGCAGATGAAAAAACATTCAGTTCATTTCCCTTTATTCTTTCTCTTCTTAACCACTGATAAACCCTTCCATTTTTCATACACTCCAACCAGGAGTACAGTCCATGCATGCTTTTTTTAAGCTGCAGCAAATGATTGGTTGTAAAATATGTAAGTTCTTGTCAGGTGTGTGAAATGGAGTGTAATGGAAAAAGTTGATGCTGAAATATGTATTTTTTCAAGCCAAAGACCTATCAAACAAACATCAAAACATAGACAATTGAGTAGCTTCTAGTAGATCATTGTCCTTGTATTCACATTCCCACAAGTAGCCTTGTATCATGATGTCTTATTTTGATAACATATCCTATTTTTTATTAAAATCCATGTAGATATGGAAAAATGAGGCCTCCTCGAACATAGATTTTTTCTCCAAGCATAGTGCCATGATTGGCTCCAAAGAGTATGATTCCATCCCCACATATTTTTTGCAAACCTTGATAAGATCCATCAAAGAAGTCCCAAGGCTTTTTGAAATCAATACAGGGCTCATGCAATAACCTTTGGGATTGAATATTAATATTAATATCAAAATTGATGCCCAATTTTTTTTTTTTTTCTAAAAAACTTTTGGCCATCGCATATCCAACGCCCACTGTTATATATGCGATGGTTTTTCTATATAAACAACGGAAAGTTGTCGTCGGATATCTGACGACAACGGAAAGTTGTCATCGGATATCTGATGACAACTTTTATATATGCGACGGTTTTTCCATATAAACAACAGAAAGTTGTCGTCGGATATCTGACAACAACTTTTATATATGCGACGGTTTTTCCATATAGACAACGAAAAGTTGTCGTCGGATATCCGAAGAAAACTTTTATATATGCGATGGTTTTTCCATATAAACAACAGAAATTTTTCGTCGGATATCCGACGACAACTTTTATCTATGCGACGGTTTTTCCATATAGACAACAGAAAGTTGTCGTCACCGATTCGAAGAAAACTTCTATTGTTTGCGTCGGTTTAGCTACATAAACAACAAAAAAGTTGTCGTTGAATATGCGACGACAACATCTATTGATGCATCGATTTAACTATAAAATTTGTTGTCGCAATATAGACGAAAAGTTAGTTTGATATTGTTTGCCTATATCATCGCTTATGCGACATTTTCTCAAGTTCATCGAAAATGCCATGTCACCTAAACTGACGTTTCAGAGACTCCAAATTCATCACCATATCAACGACATAACGTCGCATAAGCGTCGAAACAACCGTCGCAAAATGGGCCAAATGTGCTAGTGTATTGTTTACTGGTTCGGTGGTTGCTTCTTTTTCGTTGGTTCATCAATTTCTTCTTGTTGTTGTTTGGTTCAAATTTGCAAGGTTGAGGACCTGCACCTGTGGTTGGACCTGTTTGTGCTTGTTTCTTGCTTTTTGTTTCTTCAACTTTGTAGGGTTGGAGTTCTACATCCATAGTTGGAGCTGTTATTTTTACTTTGCGGGGTTCAATTCATGCACCCTCAATTCGACCTGCGCTTCTGTCATTCATCGTTGTCAAGTAATTTTCGATGCCATTATTTCATTTGTATTCATTCTTTGTTGTTTACTATTTGCATCTTGCAAGTAAGAATGTTTTATTATTTCTACTCGCATGGTTGTCATATGTTTCGTATTTCTTCTGTGCTTGGGATGCAATTTGGTAATCRTTGAAGATACATGTGTTGTTTACTGGTTCAATGGTTTTTTCTTGTTCGTTGGTTCAAGGTTGTTGCTTGTTGTTGTTTGCTTCAAGTTTGTGAGTTTGAGGTCCTGTAGCTGCAGYTGGGCTTGTTCGTGCTTCCTCGCTGGTTTATTGCTTCCTACWTTTTTTTGTTTTCTTCGACTTTGCAAGGTTAKGGTTCTGCACCGGAAGTTGGAGCTRTTCTTTTTCACTTTGCATTGTTCAAGTCCTRCACCCACAAGTGGACCTGCGGTTCTSTCGTTCATCATTAAGGAGTAAATTTCAATAGTATACTTTCATTCATGCTCATTGTTTACTATTTGTTATTTTCATTTTGCAAGTAATAATTTTTAAGTATTTATTCATCATTCTTGTCCTGGAGACTTTGCATATAGGTTGGCATATCTTTTTCTCATGCTCTTTAATTTTCCTCTAATTTTTTCCTGGGACTCTGCACCATGTCCATGCTAGTGTCATGTGCACAACTTCGGCTGTCATTTTTTCTAGCATTGCAAATTTTGGTCCTTTGCCGTGTGTGATGAAGTCAAAATCTAGCGCCTATCTCGTGCATACCTATCCCATATAGGAATCGAAACCGTGTCTTTCGAGTGAAAAATACGGTGTCAAGCTTGTTTCGTTTGCAGGATGTTCTTGTAGAAGAAAATTGCATGTAGGTGTAGAAGGGCTAGGTATGATACAACCGTGCCTAGGCTGCAATAAAATTGGCATATCTTTCCATCCTACTCTTAAATATTTCTCCATTTCTTTTCTCCTAACTCTGAACCATACCTACATGCATTTGCAAAATTTTATTGTAGAGGAGAAATATACTGAGATGGTGCTAGCAAGAGTGATGTTTCATGGATTGCAAATTGCAATATTCAATTTCTATGTCGTTTCACATGCAACATTGCTAACATAATGAATGTGTTCTCAAATGAATCACACCATTTACATATGGACAAAACCATTATCATTCTAGGATACTTCAGTGTTGACATGCAACAAAATAGTGGCATAACAAATAATTGGACAACTACATGTGCAATTACAATGTTCGCTTTCTTTTCGTTAAGATAAAACATGTGCAAAACACACTTATTAACCATATATCGTGAAATGTACCCATATCACAATACAACCTCTTTATCCTATACACAGACTCATCTAACCATGATATAATTTGTCTTGTACTTGAAATATGAAATATACATCAAAGATACTGCAAAATTATATTCCCATGTCTGAAAGCATATCTGGATACTTCGTTGCACAAAACTAAAATCATTCAGCTATGACCATGTGATTTCTTAATATTTTATGGCTTGTAATATATTTTGGACACGAACAATTCTATATAATTAAAACCATGGATCAAGAAAAGAAAAGGTTCATGTTTCTAACTCTCTTTTATTCTATCCCTTTGATTCACATTTACTTTATGTACATATTACTTTTTCTATGTTGCATACCAACTTCCATTCATGTTCATTGTATTTTGTGCATTCCCACATTGAAACAAACAGAATAACTAGAGAAGACAAAGGACTCTTTACCACAAGTGTAGAAGAGGAGATACAAATATGCATGCTTGTACTCTTATTTCATATTCCATTGTTTTGTATTTCATTTATTGTCTGTATATGTGTTCTACTGCTTTGCACCTAGTTTATTGTATGTAGATACTGTGTATCTTCCTACATAATAAATTATCTTCATGTCAATTTTATTCTCTATGCCACTACATTGAAATAAATCAAACTCTGTTTATTTTTTTACATGTCTTCCTGCATACCAACTTACCTTCATGTCCATTGTATTTTTTTGCAATTCTACATTTAAACAAACAAAATAATTGGAGAAGACGAGGGACTCTTTGCCACAAATGTAGAAGAGGAGATACAAAGGTGCATTCTTATACTCTTATTTCATATTCCATTGTTTAGTATTTCATTTATTGTTTGTATATTTGATCTACTTCTTTGCACTGAATTTATTGTATGTAGATACTACGTATCTTCCTACATAGTAACTTATCCTCATGTAAATTGTATTCTCTGTGCTACTAAATTAAAATAAATAGAACTGTATTTCTTTCTTTACATGTCTTTCTACTTACTAACTTACCTTCATTTCCACTATATTTTTGGCATTGCTACATTGAAAGAAACAGATTAGTTGGACAAGAATATGAATTCCTATATGCCACAATAGAGGGGGTTGAAGTAGAGTCTTCGAAAATGTATACCAACTGTGATAGTAAATCAAAAACATAAAACGAGTAGGTGCATATAATATTGGAATATAAAATGATGATTTGGAAACAATGGGCCTTTTTTGAGACTTCCCGCTTCCAAAAATTGCCCTCCGCATTTCTATTTTCCCACTTTCTATTATCTTTTTTTTCCCCTCTTCTATACTTAACCGAATTCCCCTTTGTTTTTCTCTTCTACTTTCACTTTTTGGTTTCTTTGCTTAGTCATCTTTTCGGAAATGCCTAGGTGCGTGGGTTGGTGGACTAACAAGTTCACATCTATACTCATGCTTCTATATCACGACTCCAACCGATCACTTCCTCATTCCATATTTAGCCACTTTTTCGATCGCGGGTTCCCGAGCTGACGGGTTCAAGATTACGCCTCTACATTCGGAGGTTCCATGATATACAGATTGGTCACTGTAATCCCCCATTATTTCGTATTCCCTATTACACATTTTTGTAGTCAAAAAATCCGAGGCATATAATTTGACCATTGGGTCCTCATGTTTCCCGAGTATCCCTTGAAACCCTATAGAGTATTCCATCTCCTTCGAGCCTGTATGTGACATTCAAAACAATTATGGACAAAATAAAATGCATATACTTATTTAGTACTTCTAATGTTCATCCACACATTCTTTCATTAGAAAACATTGGACTAGTGACATGGGCATGAGCATTAAATCATCGCAAACATCAACAGAATGACAAGCCCAAAGGTGAAGATTCATACATTGTGTTCTTGATATGTTTACCAAACAAATATCCTAAGCTATTTATTCATATATGCCATGATAAATATGTTGATGTCATCTGCAAAACATACTTTGTAGTTCACGAGAAGTATCTACGAGCGCAAGTGAGGCAGCGAACATAGCGCAAGTTTCACAGACTAAGAGGTATGGTTCATCCAGATGGATATTGGTGGCCACCCACCTATTCCAACTGGCTCCTCGTGTCCATTTTTTATTCAACACATCTTTCTATACTGCTTTATAATTGTAAGTTATACACTTTTGGGCCATATGAAGTCTCACACATTCTCCAGGTGGATACGGGTGGCCTCTCGCCTAATCCAACTGGCTTATTGTGTATGTTTCCATGTCATCACATCTTGATGTACTTCGCGGGTTCTTTTGGGGCCCTAAACATTGTTTTTTTGACTCGCCACAATTACATTGTAGACGGAGTTAGAGTGTAACGAAAAAATGTGTAGTTCTCTGAAAGACCTTTCCAATGGGCTATCACGCGCCTAAAATGAAGGTTGTATGCAAACTTTATGACCCTAGGAAGTTGAGGTACCAAATTATACCAACTTACCCATAGGGCCCACATGACTTTTGGCGTTTCACCTTCCAGGGTTAGGTTTTTGGATGTCTAGGGTTTTGGAATTCATGAGTGATATGAAAAGGGCCTCTGGATCCTCATTGTAATACATTTTTCTCAGACGAAGGAATGTAGTAGCCACATCTCTTCTCATAGATAACTACCACCATTTGAGCAAGTTTTGAGTTCTACAGTTTTACAGTTTCAACATATTTCTTTATTTAATAGAAGATATTGTTCACTCGATATTTGTGTTATTATTCCTATCTTTGTGTTTATGATATCCAGTCTATTAATCAATTCGTTCCTCTCCTAATTATGAATTAGTGGTGTCAGAGTGGTCTGCTCTTCATTTATTTTTCTTCATGCATGTCCCCGACAAGGTCTAGGTACAAGAAGTTGGGACTCGAACCAATCGAGCCATTACCAGATCGGTCGCATCGAGCTCGAAAAAAACCCATGGGAGACGAAAATAAAGATGATGGAGTAGGAGATCCTATTAAAATGTTGCTCGAGTAAGCCCTTACGTGACAAAGGAACTAAATGATGGACAACTTTGCACAGAAACTTCGATGGTTTCCCATGAGAAAAGAATCTTCATCAAGAGGCCATGAAACCCCCTTCAAAGTACAAGTATATTTTTATATTCCATTATTTAAAGGACTGATAAATGCGGATGTTGTAGATAAATGGTTGAATCTTGTCGAAGGATATTTTTTGATCCACAATTTTTCTGATAGGGAAAATATCACTTTTGCACTCCTCAAGGTCATTCCCCATGTTAAAGACTGGTGGGATACTTACTTTGAGCAAAGGGCTGTGGAGGAATCTGTAATTTTTTTGGAGGCCCCTACATGGGATTCCTTTCGGGATGCCATTAAAGAACAATACTACCATGTTGGAAGCTACGAGGACCAGTACACCATATGGACCACCCTACGTCAAGAAAGGGACCAGAAAGTACCAGACCTCACCAATATTTTCCATACCCTACACACCAAATTAGGTACCAAATATTTTGAGCATCATTTGGTTCTCAAATACCGTAGTTGTTTACATAGATATATTCAAATAGAAATGGAGTTTCTAGACATCACCTCATTGGGCATGGCTTATAGATACATTGTCAAGATCGAGCAGAAATTTAAGAAGAAACGATGAGAGTTTGGATTTGCAAACCCCTCACACCCAAAGCAGGGCAAAGGAAACCCCAACCGACACAGAAAGGGACCAATTTGATATGGTTTCCCTCAGGACAATCCGTCTAAATCGCAACACAAGAAGGGAAAAGAGAAGACAATGAACGACACGGGAAAATGGTGTGAGTACCATAAAATTCCTTGGCACATCACTGACGAATGTCGTTCCAAGAAGTCCCTCGTGGCCGAGATGAAGGCTTCCGAGTCAGAGGCCGATTCTGATTCTGAGTCAATTCCTGAAGGAGGGAAGTGAATTATCAACGTTGAAGCCAGTGCCACAGTTGCTACCACCAAAGTTTGGCCAAGTGAACCAGAGGAAGGGGAACAACTCTTTCACTCGTAGATGTGGGTCAAGGGGGCTCCCATTCATTTTATTGTCGACAACGGTATTTAGAAGAAACTGATTTCAGCAGAGGTCATTAAGCGGCTGGACCTGCCAACGATGTCATACCCGCAACCCTACACCATCGACTATCTTCATCAAGGAAGAGATCTTCATGTCAGCCAACATTATCGTCTACCCTATGACATCAAGCCTTTCAAATATGAGGTACTAGGTGATATTTATCCCCTTGAATTTTGTGATTTTCTTTTAAGACAACCATATTTGTGGAAGCATCATGTTGTGTATGACTCTAGAACCCATAGTTTTATTATTACTTTGGGTATACAATTGTACAGGATCCCAGAGGTGGCACTGCCTACTGATATTTCTTTAATCTCTGCTAAGAAATGTAGTAAGGTCATTTCACAAACCATGAAGTTTTTCTTCTTTTTGATCTGTGCTCATAGTAAGAAGAAGGTTGTCACCACATCCATGGCCTCTACACAATGCCTCTCTTTGCAGTAGAAGCAAGTGGACGGGATCATGGAAGAATACAAAGACATCTTCGCCTCACCTACAAGGGTACCAACACACTGCCAAGTCAAGCATCCAATTGATCTGACCCCCGACGCACCTCTACCTAATGGACCAGTCTATCGACATTTGTTGATGGAGAATGAAGAAATCAGGCATAAGATCCAAGAGATTCTTCAAAAGGGGAATGTCAGACCCAAATCCTCCCCTTGTGAAAGCCCGATTGTACGAGTGCAGAAGAAGGAAAGGAATTGATGACTTTGCATTGATTACAAAGCCTTAAACAAAATCATAGTCAGGAACTGCTACCCCATCCCCAGGATTGATGACCTTCTTGACCAACTAAAGGGGGAAAATTTATTAAACAATATTGACCTAAAGGCTCGCTATCACTAGGTTCCCATCGAACCAACTGATGTCTGTAAGACAACCTTCAAGTCTAAAGAAGGTCTCTATGAATGGCTAGTCATTCCCTTTAGCTTAACAAATGCACCAACCACTTTCATGAGGTTATTGGATGATGTATTGAGACCCTTCACCAACTCCTTTGTGATATTATATTTGGATGACATCCTCATCTTTAGCAGAATGTGGGAGGAGCACATGCAAAATATTTAACAATTTTTTAGCATGAAGCACAAGCTTTATGCCAACTTGGAAAAAATCTCTTTCGGCATGAACAAGGTCTAATAACTGGGATACATTTTTGATGAGCATGGAGTACATGTTTATCCAGCTAAGATCCTTTTCATCTATGACTGGACATCCCTGACCACACTGATCGAGCTTTGGATCTACTTGGGACTATCCAATTTCTATCGACGTTTCGTATTGGGATTCTCCCACATTTCTTGGGCCCTCAGCTAAGTGACCAAGGGAGGTGGTAGGGACAAGTTTGTGTGGGGGAAGGAGAAGAAACAAGAATTAAATGATCTAAAACATCACTTGTGCTCAGCTCCAATACTCTCCTTACCCAATCTACAACAAGCATTCGATATTTATGGGCACAATTCTCTCTCAACACAAGAATCATGTGGCATACCATAGTGAGACACTCTCTAATATTGTCCGAAAATACCCCACCTATGACAAGGAAATGTATTCCATTTTCGAAGCTTGTCGTCAATAGAAAAATTACATTCCAGGGAAAGAGATGATCATACACATTGATCACAAGCCTCTGCAGTTCATACATACATAGGGGAAATTGCAGAACGACCACCATCAGAAGTGGTACACCTACCTGGAGTAGTTCCACCTCAACATAAAGTATAAGACATACATCTCCAATCATGTCATTGACTTCCTTAGTCGGCCTCCTTTGGTTGCACTCACCACTATGCTCCATTCCTGTGGACATGAAACATTGGAGTGGGCCCAACTTTACCAACAAGATATGGACTCTGCCACCACATATCATCTCTTGGGTACATGCACTACTGTCACTTATTTTCACATTCAGGATGAACTCTTATGCCACCTAGGCCATCTCTGTGTTCCTACAAGCAAGCGTGCAAAGATGATTTGGGAATCCCACTACAGTTGAGTGACAAGACATTTTGGTGTAAATAAAATTGTGGTCGTTCTTCAGAAACATTTTTATTTCCAAAAAAATCGACAAGTCGTCAACAAGTATATCAAGTCTAGCATTGCCTGCACCATTTCCAAGCCAACCATCAATAACAAAGTCTTGTACACCCCTCTTCCTATTCCCCAGAATCCATGGGAATCCATCTCCATGGATTACATGTTTGGTTTGTTGTCCACGAAGCACGGAAATGGCTGTGTGTTTGTGGTTGTTGATTGGTTTTCGAATATGGCCATCCTCATAGTCTGTAATAAGAATTTCACAGTGGTAGATACTGCCAATATCTTCTTCGAATGAGTGTGGGTCCACTTTGGGATACCACATACCATCGTATTCGACTGAGACAACATATTCCTCAACACCGTTTGGTCAAGTCTCTGGTCTCTGTTGGACACCAAACTCACAAAATCCACTGCTTTCCACCCCCAAAACGATGGCCAAACCGAGGTCGTCAATTGAATGACTGTGCACATCCTTCACATGTACAATTCTAAGAATCCCTGAACATGGGATGAGATTCTCCCATATGTCCAACACATTTACAACAAGGATCTCCATAGTTCCACCGGCCATAGCCCATTTTAGGTGGGTCTGGGATTCCAACTCTTGGGACCCATTGATGTTGCACTTCCTCTTGCCATCGCACAAACAAACTCTTCCCCTGATCAGTCTGTGATCGACAAAGCCACCATATTCATTGAGAAAATTTAGCACATTCGCTAACAGGTCCAAGAGATTTTGAAGAAATCCAATGCTAACTACAAGCAACACCATGATCAACACAGGGTACCACACCAGTTTCACACTGGTGACAAATTTTGGTTACATTTGCAGAAGGAGCATCTCACCAGGCCTCATCGAAATCTTCTCCCACTTCATTATGGGCCTTAAACTATCACCAAGGCTATGGGTAGAAATGATTTTGAGCTCAACACTCCACTCTTCCTTGGTCTGCATACGATATTCAATGTGGACCTCCTTCNATTGGATGATGTATTGAGACCCTTCACCAACTCCTTTGTGATATTATATTTGGATGACATCCTCATCTTTAGTAGAATGTGGGAGGAGCACATGCAAAATATTTAACAATTTTTGAGCATGAAGCACAAGCTTTATGCCAACTTGGAAAAAATCTCTTTTGACATGAACAAGGTCTAATAACTGGGATACATTTTTGATGAGCATGGAGTACATGTTTATCCAGCTAAGATCCTTGTCATCTATGACTAGACATCCCTGACCACACTGATCGAGCTTTGGATCTACTTGGGACTATCCAATTTCTATCGACGTTTCGTATTGGGATTCTCCCACATTTCTTGGGCCCTCAGCTAGGTGACCAAGGGAGGTGGTAGGGACAAGTTTGTGTGGGGGAAGGAGAAGAAACAAGAATTAAATGATCTAAAACATCACTTGTGCTCATCTCCAGTACTCTCCTTACCCAATCTACAACAAGCATTCGATATTGATGGGCACAATTCTCTCTCAACACAAGAATCATGTGGCATACCATAGTGAGACACTCTCTAATATTGTCCGAAAATACCCCACCTATGACAAGGAAATGTATTCCATTTTCGAAGCTTGTCGTCAATAGAAAAATTACATTCCAGGGAAAGAGATGATCATACACATTGATCACAAGCCTCTGCAGTTCATACATACATAGGGGAAATTGCAGAACGACCACCATCAGAAGTGGTACACCTACCTGGAGTAGTTCCACCTCAACATAAAGTATAAGACATACATCTCCAATCATGTCATTGACTTCCTTAGTCGGCCTCCTTTGGTTGCACTCACCACTATGCTCCATTCCTGTGGACATGAAACATTGGAGTGGGCCCAACTTTACCAACAAGATATGGACTCTGCCACCACATATCATCTCTTGGGTACATGCACTACTGTCACTTATTTTCACATTCAGGATGAACTCTTATGCCACCTAGGCCATCTCTGTGTTCCTACAAGCAAGCGTGCAAAGATGATTTGGGAATCCCACTACAGTTGAGTGACAAGACATTTTGGTGTAAATAAAATTGTGGTCGTTCTTCAGAAACATTTTTATTTCCAAAAAAATCGACAAGTCGTCAACAAGTATATCAAGTCTAGCATTGCCTGCACCATTTCCAAGCCAACCATCAATAACAAAGTCTTGTACACCCCTCTTCCTATTCCCCAGAATCCATGGGAATCCATCTCCATGGATTACATGTTTGGTTTGTTGTCCACGAAGCACGGAAATGGCTGTGTGTTTGTGGTTGTTGATTGGTTTTCGAATATGGCCATCCTCATAGTCTGTAATAAGAATTTCACAGTGGTAGATACTGCCAATATCTTCTTCGAATGAGTGTGGGTCCACTTTGGGATACCACATACCATCGTATTCGACTGAGACAACATATTCCTCAACACCGTTTGGTCAAGTCTCTGGTCTCTGTTGGACACCAAACTCACAAAATCCACTGCTTTCCACCCCCAAAACGATGGCCAAACCGAGGTCGTCAATTGAATGACTGTGCACATCCTTCACATGTACAATTCTAAGAATCCCTGAACATGGGATGAGATTCTCCCATATGTCCAACACATTTACAACAAGGATCTCCATAGTTCCACCGGCCATAGCCCATTTTAGGTGGGTCTGGGATTCCAACTCTTGGGACCCATTGATGTTGCACTTCCTCTTGCCATCGCACAAACAAACTCTTCCCCTGATCAGTCTGTGATCGACAAAGCCACCATATTCATTGAGAAAATTTAGCACATTCGCTAACAGGTCCAAGAGATTTTGAAGAAATCCAATGCTAACTACAAGCAACACCATGATCAACACAGGGTACCACACCAGTTTCACACTGGTGACAAATTTTGGTTACATTTGCAGAAGGAGCATCTCACCAGGCCTCATCGAAATCTTCTCCCACTTCATTATGGGCCTTAAACTATCACCAAGGCTATGGGTAGAAATGATTTTGAGCTCAACACTCCACTCTTCCTTGGTCTGCATACGATATTCAATGTGGACCTCCTTCGGCCATATTTTCCACTGTTATTGGACACCTCTGAGATCGTTGAATAGCTGACACCAACATATTTGAACCCTAACTACATGGAACAAGCATCCACCGAACAGATAGTGGACACACAAGTCAAGGGCACTCGCCAACAACGGATCCAACTTTATTGTGTTGTCAAGGCAGAGAAACTCCTACACCAAGGAAAGTGGCTCACTCGAGGACAAATCCAACACATGTTGCCTCACTTGATGGGGGAACTCAACGTAATGGAGACCATTTCTTCCTAAGGGGGGAGGATTGATCCATATGGATATTGGTGGCCACCCACCGATTCCAGCTAGCTTCTCGTGTCCGTCTTTTATTCAACATGTCTTTTTGTAATACTTTATAATTGTGAGGTCTACACTTCTGGGGCTGTCTAAAGCCTCACACATTCTCCAGGTGGATACAGGTTGCCTCTCGCCTAATCCAACTGACATATTTTGTATGTTTTCATATCAGCACATCTTGTTGTACTTCCAGAGCTATTTTGGGGCACTAAACGTTGTTTTTTATTACTCGCCAGAGTCAAATTGTAGACAGAGTTAGATTCTAAAGATGGAATGTGTATTTCTCTAAAAGAAATTTCCAATGGGATATCACGCACCTAATACAGAGGTCACATTCAAAACTTATGACCCTAGGAAGTTGAGGTACCAAATTACACCAACTTACCCATATGGCCCACATGACTTTTGGTGTTTCATCTTCTAGGGTTAGGTTTTTGGATGTCTAGGGTTTTGGCATTCATGAGTAATATGAAAAGGGCCTCTAGAGCCTCATTGTAATACATTCTTCTTTGACGGATATGCATAGCAGCCAGATCTCTTCTTAGAAATAGCTACCACCATTCAAGCAAGTTCCAGTTCTGCAATTTTACAATTCCAACCTATTTCTTTATTTAATAGAAGATATTGTTCACTGGATATTTGTGTTATTTTTCTTGTCTCTATGTTTATGATATTCAGTCTGTTGTGCGTCTACTTATATGTTTATGCTAGGAAAAAAAAAATATTGTAGACTACCATTCACATTACTTTTCCTGTTCAAATAATGTCACCAGGTATAAACTTATAACACCCAAAATACTATCAATAGATGGCTTGAACAACCATCAAACTAGACAAGTGTTCGTCAGGGACATAATGGTTGTCTATAACACCTACTTGGACAAGGAAAACAAAACTAGATCGATTATGTGTGTTGACATGATAGACAATGAATCCCTGATGACATTCACACTGACTATCCCTACTCTTGTCCAGAAACATGCAAAAAATGTATTACTAGCTAATGGGATATCCATTAGAAATTTTAATATATTTCCCAAAACAATATATGACCGTGGTGATTGTGATCAGGTTATATCAATCAACTAAAAATGTATTGTGGAAAAAATTCCCGCAATTTGTTCACAATATCATTTCGTACCAGACACAACAATCAACCAAGTTGCACAGAGAAATGGCACTTACCCAATTGAAACCATTGGTGCAGTTGTCACACTCGCGATAAAAATTGGCTCACAACACATTATCCATATAAAATATGGAGAGTCAAACAATGACCAGGCAATGGTACCATTCCTCATATCCAGTTTTTTCCTTCACTTTCACGTGTTCATGTATCTCGGTTATGTTACACAAATATTGCACTGTACCATGTTGGAGCTGCAATTGTTCGATACCTATTCAATTTTTTTTCCTCAATGAAACAACAATTTCATAAAGGGCAATTTCCACTTATGCTCTTCAAAAACATAACAAAGAAAAGAGATGTTAAATAAAGGATCTTTTTCACAACCCAAGCAACATTTGTAACATAATTGCGAACAAACATAGTACAGAATCCCAAGAAACTAACTAGATTGACAATTGTTGTGTGTATACATCTACAATTTCATCCTCACTTTGCTCATACAAATTACATTCACCAATTTTCTGCATCTTATTTTTTGTTGTGCAGTTGTATATTATATTTTTAATATATTAACTTCTATGCTCATGTGCCTAGGTTGTGGGTGTTTTGGTTGCCACAAATGCGTATTCGACCCCCTTCGAGATTGTATGTGCCAAATGAAACTCTCCTTCTTATGCATCTTCTTTCATAAATGATGATACAATTGATTGTCAATGATGCAGTAAAAAATGCCTTTACATATATAGAAATTGCCTCAATGCTGCCATCCGAACTGTCGGAAACACAATCATACATTGTACAATTAGACATCCTATGTTACAAGATGTTCTTCCTGGGTTAACAAAATTTCCATATGAAGTATACCTACAAAAAAAGGAAAACAATGTCTACATTCTATGCAACTTTCAGGTCCATAGAAAATTTACCTTAAATGAGGACAATGCAATACTGCATATCGACTGGAAAATAAAAAATAAAAAAAAATCATATCAAGTGTTGGAAGGAAACAAAACAATCTCATGTGTATCTGTTCATGCCACCCAATGAGAATATGAATAGAATTTTGCAGTTCCATGACAAATTGAATAGGAAGCACATAAGATTGTTCAGTCTAGAAATGGGAAGCACGAGGAAAAACCCCATACAAAGTATCCAACTATGAATAAATCAGGCCCATCCTTTGAACCGTCAAAATGGCTTGCTCCTATGAACAAAACCATCAGGCATTTCCAATAATATAGGAAATTTGGCATTATTAAAACTGGTAGTGATAAAACATAGCACTATCAGAAGAAAATGTCCATAGTGATCTTGCTTCATGGTAAAATAGTAATCGTCAAGTTTCTTGGTGCCCATTTTGGAGTTTGGTTGTGGCTAGGATACAATGTCGAATATCCACTAGTTTTGTGTTGTCTTGTGTTTGGTAGACTTGTTTTCATGTGCTTTCCTGTTGTAGTTCAGGGTTCTCATGGGCTCGATTATTTTTTCATGGGAACATATACCACATGTAAGAGAAAACCAATTCCATGTGTGTTTTTTTATATCAAATAGTTTGATGCATCGGTCGATGCATACTTCTCTATGGACCCTTATGGGATCTCCCTTGGTGCCTTCTGGGTTCATGCATTTCCATTTTCCTCGACTTTTAATACATTTGGTCTTTATTTGGCTCTTTGTTGTATGCTTCTTTCTGGAAAATTAATGATACATTCAGGATCTTGGCAGTTTTTCTATGATCTTAAAGAATATATAGGACCTTCTTTTCCTTTTAATATAATCTCTCTGATGCAAATGTAGTATGTGGCTTGTTTTAGCACTTTTACTTGATCGATGAACTTACCATAATTCATCTTCAAAAATATTTTGAAATAATAGGATATATGCTATGTGAAGTCCAATGGAACTATCATATCAACCACAAAAAAATAAAATTAAAATCCGTTGTTGTTATACTTACAGTTCAGTTGACAGTACAATAATTTTACTTAAACATCCCAAAATTGATTTTCCTGTGGATTTTCGATGCTTCTCTTATGCAAACACATCCTGGAAACTATAAGCATGACACACTTTATCTATTCCTTGACTGAAGAGCCTATTCACCTATTTAATGCACTTCATAGTTACTATTAATACCATCAATGGGGCTTTCTTAACACCAATTTCTGCTTCCGAAAATTTCCATCCCCTTTCTTTTTTCCCTCTTCTTTCCCTTTATGGTTACTTAGTTGTTTTTCAGAAAATTTCTAGGTGCATGGGTTGGTGGATTCATGTGTTCATATTTCCATTGATGTTTTTATATCATGAGTCCGACCAACCTCTTCCACGTTCCATATTCAAAAACGTTTTTGGATCACGGGTTCCTGGGTAGGCAGGCTCAACATTTTGTTTCCATTGTTCTGTCGCTTGCAAACAACACCTGAACTTCCCCAATATACAAATTGAAAACCAAATTCCCCTTTCTTTTTCTTTGTTACTTTCCCTTTCTAGTTACTTAGTCATTTTTCCAAATGTCGCATGCTTTTATATACAGCACCCGAACTTCCACAAGATACAAATTGACCGTCGAAGTCCGTCATTGTTCCTTGTTCCATGTTACACATTTTGCAATCAAAAGTTGGGATACATACAATTTGACCATTGGGCCCTCATGTCTCCTGAGTAGAACTTTTGGCTCTATTTTCAAGCCCATCAATATGCCCTGTTCAGAGTATGTCTCATGCTTTTATATCATGATTCCGACCAACTTCTTTCCCATTTCATACTTGGCCACTATTTCCATCGTCGGTTCCCGACCGGGCTTACTCAACATTGCGCTTCCATTGTTCTGCGACCTACAAAAAACACTCGAAATTCCACGATATACAAATTGACCTCCAAAATTTGTCATTGTGCCATGTTTCATGTTACATATTTTTCAATCAAAATTTCAAAGGCATACAATTTGACCATCGACCCCTCACATCTCCTGAGTGTAACTTATGACCCTATTTTGAAGCTTGATTGATTTCTTTCCATACTTGGCCATTTCTTGTAATCTCTTTTGTGGGTTGGCAGGTTGACAAAATGTGCAATGCTTAATCTCTCTTCGCCATCCACGCTACCTTCACACTTCTTTCTAGATATGCAATTATTAAGCTTTAATGTTAATATCTCATCGTGCAGGAACCGTTAAGGTTTTCATTAATGTCTAAAAGGTTGGAGGATATCTGTCATTAATACAAATTAAATCGAGATTTGGGGAGGGTTGTGTTATCATTTCCAAGAGTTCATTTCAAGCATCATTCAATCTCTTTTGCACGTCCTCCAGTTGGAGGCTTCACNCTCCCACTTCATTATGGGCCTTAAACTATCACCAAGGCTATGGGTAGAAATGATTTTGAGCTCAACACTCCACTCTTCCTTGGTCTGCATACGATATTCAATGTGGACCTCCTTCAGCCATATTTTCCACTGTTATTGGACACCTCTGAGATCATTGAATAGCTGACACCAACAAATTTGAACCCTAACTACATGGAACAAGCATCCACCGAACAGATAGTGGACACACAAGTCAAGGGCACTCGCCAACAACGGAGCCAACTTTATTGTGTTGGCAAGGCAGAGAAACTCCTACACCAAGGAAAGTGGCTCACTCGAGGACAAATCCAACACAAGTTGCCTCCCTTGATGGGGGAACTCAACGGAATGGAGACCATTTCTTCCTAAGGGGGGAGGATTGATCCATATGGATATTGGTGGCCACCCACCTATTCCAACTAGCTTCTCGTGTCCGTCTTTTATTCAACATGTATTTTTGTAATACTTTATAATTGTGAGGTCTACACTTCTGGGGCTATCTAAATCCTCACACATTCTCCAGGTGGATACAGGTTGCCTCTCGCCTAATCCAACTGACATATTTTCTATCTTTTCATATCAGCACATCTTGTTGTACTTCCAGAGCTATTTTGGGGCCCTAAACGTTGTTTTTTATTACTCGCCATAGTCAAATTGTAGACAGAGTTAGATTCTAAAGATGGAATGTGTATTTCTCTAAAAGAAATTTCCAATGGGATATCACGCACCTAATACAGAGGTCACATTCAAAACTTATGACCCTAGGAAGTTGAGGTACCAAATTACACCAACTTACCCATATGGCCCACATGACTTTTGGTGTTTCATCTTCTAGGGTTAGGTTTTTGGATGTCTAGGGTTTTGGCATTCATGAGTAATATGAAAAGGGCCTCTAGAGCCTCATTGTAATACATTCTTCTTTGACGGATATGCATAGCAGCCAGATCTCTTCTTAGAAATAGCTACCACCATTCAAGCAAGTTCCAGTTCTGCAATTTTACAATTCCAACCTATTTCTTTATTTAATAGAAGATATTGTTCACTGGATATTTGTGTTATTTTTCTTGTCTCTATGTTTATGATATTCAGTCTGTTGTGCGTCTACTTATATGTTTATGCTAGGA
The DNA here is from genome assembly GCA_000966675.3 of Picea glauca. NCBI lineage: Eukaryota > Viridiplantae > Streptophyta > Pinopsida > Pinales > Pinaceae > Picea > Picea glauca. The sequence continues at coordinate 473,859 of JZKD02S1616078.1, forward strand.
AAAAAAAAATATTGTAGACTACCATTCACATTACTTTTCCTGTTCAAATAATGTCACCAGGTATAAACTTATAACACCCAAAATACTATCAATAGATGGCTTGAACAACCATCAAACTAGACAAGTGTTCGTCAGGGACATAATGGTTGTCTATAACACCTACTTGGACAAGGAAAACAAAACTAGATCGATTATGTGTGTTGACATGATAGACAATGAATCCCTGATGACATTCACACTGACTATCCCTACTCTTGTCCAGAAACATGCAAAAAATGTATTACTAGCTAATGGGATATCCATTAGAAATTTTAATATATTTCCCAAAACAATATATGACCGTGGTGATTGTGATCAGGTTATATCAATCAACTAAAAATGTATTGTGGAAAAAATTCCCGCAATTTGTTCACAATATCATTTCGTACCAGACACAACAATCAACCAAGTTGCACAGAGAAATGGCACTTACCCAATTGAAACCATTGGTGCAGTTGTCACACTCGCGATAAAAATTGGCTCACAACACATTATCCATATAAAATATGGAGAGTCAAACAATGACCAGGCAATGGTACCATTCCTCATATCCAGTTTTTTCCTTCACTTTCACGTGTTCATGTATCTCGGTTATGTTACACAAATATTGCACTGTACCATGTTGGAGCTGCAATTGTTCGATACCTATTCAATTTTTTTTCCTCAATGAAACAACAATTTCATAAAGGGCAATTTCCACTTATGCTCTTCAAAAACATAACAAAGAAAAGAGATGTTAAATAAAGGATCTTTTTCACAACCCAAGCAACATTTGTAACATAATTGCGAACAAACATAGTACAGAATCCCAAGAAACTAACTAGATTGACAATTGTTGTGTGTATACATCTACAATTTCATCCTCACTTTGCTCATACAAATTACATTCACCAATTTTCTGCATCTTATTTTTTGTTGTGCAGTTGTATATTATATTTTTAATATATTAACTTCTATGCTCATGTGCCTAGGTTGTGGGTGTTTTGGTTGCCACAAATGCGTATTCGACCCCCTTCGAGATTGTATGTGCCAAATGAAACTCTCCTTCTTATGCATCTTCTTTCATAAATGATGATACAATTGATTGTCAATGATGCAGTAAAAAATGCCTTTACATATATAGAAATTGCCTCAATGCTGCCATCCGAACTGTCGGAAACACAATCATACATTGTACAATTAGACATCCTATGTTACAAGATGTTCTTCCTGGGTTAACAAAATTTCCATATGAAGTATACCTACAAAAAAAGGAAAACAATGTCTACATTCTATGCAACTTTCAGGTCCATAGAAAATTTACCTTAAATGAGGACAATGCAATACTGCATATCGACTGGAAAATAAAAAATAAAAAAAAATCATATCAAGTGTTGGAAGGAAACAAAACAATCTCATGTGTATCTGTTCATGCCACCCAATGAGAATATGAATAGAATTTTGCAGTTCCATGACAAATTGAATAGGAAGCACATAAGATTGTTCAGTCTAGAAATGGGAAGCACGAGGAAAAACCCCATACAAAGTATCCAACTATGAATAAATCAGGCCCATCCTTTGAACCGTCAAAATGGCTTGCTCCTATGAACAAAACCATCAGGCATTTCCAATAATATAGGAAATTTGGCATTATTAAAACTGGTAGTGATAAAACATAGCACTATCAGAAGAAAATGTCCATAGTGATCTTGCTTCATGGTAAAATAGTAATCGTCAAGTTTCTTGGTGCCCATTTTGGAGTTTGGTTGTGGCTAGGATACAATGTCGAATATCCACTAGTTTTGTGTTGTCTTGTGTTTGGTAGACTTGTTTTCATGTGCTTTCCTGTTGTAGTTCAGGGTTCTCATGGGCTCGATTATTTTTTCATGGGAACATATACCACATGTAAGAGAAAACCAATTCCATGTGTGTTTTTTTATATCAAATAGTTTGATGCATCGGTCGATGCATACTTCTCTATGGACCCTTATGGGATCTCCCTTGGTGCCTTCTGGGTTCATGCATTTCCATTTTCCTCGACTTTTAATACATTTGGTCTTTATTTGGCTCTTTGTTGTATGCTTCTTTCTGGAAAATTAATGATACATTCAGGATCTTGGCAGTTTTTCTATGATCTTAAAGAATATATAGGACCTTCTTTTCCTTTTAATATAATCTCTCTGATGCAAATGTAGTATGTGGCTTGTTTTAGCACTTTTACTTGATCGATGAACTTACCATAATTCATCTTCAAAAATATTTTGAAATAATAGGATATATGCTATGTGAAGTCCAATGGAACTATCATATCAACCACAAAAAAATAAAATTAAAATCCGTTGTTGTTATACTTACAGTTCAGTTGACAGTACAATAATTTTACTTAAACATCCCAAAATTGATTTTCCTGTGGATTTTCGATGCTTCTCTTATGCAAACACATCCTGGAAACTATAAGCATGACACACTTTATCTATTCCTTGACTGAAGAGCCTATTCACCTATTTAATGCACTTCATAGTTACTATTAATACCATCAATGGGGCTTTCTTAACACCAATTTCTGCTTCCGAAAATTTCCATCCCCTTTCTTTTTTCCCTCTTCTTTCCCTTTATGGTTACTTAGTTGTTTTTCAGAAAATTTCTAGGTGCATGGGTTGGTGGATTCATGTGTTCATATTTCCATTGATGTTTTTATATCATGAGTCCGACCAACCTCTTCCACGTTCCATATTCAAAAACGTTTTTGGATCACGGGTTCCTGGGTAGGCAGGCTCAACATTTTGTTTCCATTGTTCTGTCGCTTGCAAACAACACCTGAACTTCCCCAATATACAAATTGAAAACCAAATTCCCCTTTCTTTTTCTTTGTTACTTTCCCTTTCTAGTTACTTAGTCATTTTTCCAAATGTCGCATGCTTTTATATACAGCACCCGAACTTCCACAAGATACAAATTGACCGTCGAAGTCCGTCATTGTTCCTTGTTCCATGTTACACATTTTGCAATCAAAAGTTGGGATACATACAATTTGACCATTGGGCCCTCATGTCTCCTGAGTAGAACTTTTGGCTCTATTTTCAAGCCCATCAATATGCCCTGTTCAGAGTATGTCTCATGCTTTTATATCATGATTCCGACCAACTTCTTTCCCATTTCATACTTGGCCACTATTTCCATCGTCGGTTCCCGACCGGGCTTACTCAACATTGCGCTTCCATTGTTCTGCGACCTACAAAAAACACTCGAAATTCCACGATATACAAATTGACCTCCAAAATTTGTCATTGTGCCATGTTTCATGTTACATATTTTTCAATCAAAATTTCAAAGGCATACAATTTGACCATCGACCCCTCACATCTCCTGAGTGTAACTTATGACCCTATTTTGAAGCTTGATTGATTTCTTTCCATACTTGGCCATTTCTTGTAATCTCTTTTGTGGGTTGGCAGGTTGACAAAATGTGCAATGCTTAATCTCTCTTCGCCATCCACGCTACCTTCACACTTCTTTCTAGATATGCAATTATTAAGCTTTAATGTTAATATCTCATCGTGCAGGAACCGTTAAGGTTTTCATTAATGTCTAAAAGGTTGGAGGATATCTGTCATTAATACAAATTAAATCGAGATTTGGGGAGGGTTGTGTTATCATTTCCAAGAGTTCATTTCAAGCATCATTCAATCTCTTTTGCACGTCCTCCAGTTGGAGGCTTCACAAAATATCTAATCCTTAATCTCTCTTCGCCATCACCACCACCTTTGCACTTTTTTCTAAATATGCAATTAGTAAGCTTTAATGGTAACAACTCATTATGCATGAACTGTAGAGATTGTCATTGATCAACAAAAGGATTGAGGAGATATCCCATTGATACACATTAAACTAAGATTTATGGAGGGTTATATTATCCCTTCCGAATGTTCATTTCAAACATCATCTGGAGAAAACGGAAATTCTCATTAACATATGGCAGCAGTTCGACAACAGTTCTTTCAAGATACAGTAAACACCTTCGGGCATGATGACCAGAAGTTCCAGTGGTCCAGGGAACATTCTTACTACTCATCTCCCTCCGACCAGAAGAAAAAAAGGAGATGGTCCCTTGGTGCACCGAGAGATATATTTCAAGACAAAGAATTCCAAGGTAGCCTCGCCTGCTTAGATAGTTCACCCACCTATGTTGATGGTTGGCGCAGCGGTTGATGCGGTCAATTTCGATCTGGAAGAATATGATTTGATGGATGATGATATGATGATGGATGATGGCAATGCAGACGTTGTTATCACTCATGTGCCCAAATTTGAATAAACCATAATGGGGGGCACTTCCTAGCTTGGAGATGGCAGCCCTGACAAGACCAAAGGAAGGGTTTTCAGAAAAGAAACTGAATTTTAATGAAATATATTCTTTGCATCTCAAGAGTAGGAATTATAGAGGCCCAAATTAGTTTGTTATGGGAGGAAGTCTTTCACTGTAAGTGTTCTCTTGATGCACCCATAGATATATTTCAAGACAAATAACTATTCAATTAGGGGACCACTCTTATGTTCTCTGGATATACAATTAACATTTTAGGGGATGAGGACCAGAACTCCCACTGGTGCAAGGCATATTCCTACTACTCATCTCCTTTTGCCCATAACGAACTAATTTGGTCCTCTGGAATTGCTCGTGTAGCCTGTGTCCCTGAGGGATTTTCTTGTAAGGAGGGGGTCTCTTGGTCCCCTCCTGCCCAGAATGAATTAGTTTGGACCTCTCAAATTGCTCGTGTATGTTGTTTCCCTGAAGTCTTCGACAATAAGGAGGTGATCTCTTAGTGTGTCCTCACTTTCATTTTTTGGCTCTTTCGCTTTCCCTACAACGTTTTTTCTCTTCTTCCTCATGGGAATCTTGTGAGAACTATAAATTTTACCATGAGGATGGGTTCTTATGTCCTCCTGAATTTGAAGAATTATGGGTTTCTTTCTTACTAGGGTGGGTCATGGGAGCGATGTTGCGGGATGTCTTTCTCTTAACAGTGGTGGCTGTGGATTGGAAAATTTTCTCGTCGGGGCCTTTTCCCTATTATTTGTACAATTCAATGATTCCTTGCAATGTCTTCAGGTCTCCAGCGTCAGGAGAAGAAGTGTTGTTGACCTGCTTCAAGCCAAAGAATTATTCCACTGCAGAACCACTCTCTTGTTTCTTTTTCACCCCAATTCTTTCGCAAGATATTGAGATTGTGTCAGCCAACATTGGCCTTCTGAGGAGAAGACTACAATGACTTTCTAAAAAAACATGATAATGAGTTTTGTATGCATGTTGAAGAGCATCTCGATGGCTCCTGCATGTTGTCCCACTAGAGGAACAACACAGAATTGTATGCATGTTTTTTTTTTCTTTCTAGCTCTTGTACCTGTATTTATGACAAATATGTTCAATGCTTTGATGCAAATAAATCGGTCCAATGTCTATGGATAAATATGCACTTCCCAATATTTTTTTTATGGATTTACTATTAAAAATGTTTCCTTGGAATCTTGGTTTTTGCTTCTTTGTTGTATTTAACACCTCTTTTCGTTTGCATGGTTCGCTAGTCTCGTAATTCTTGAATATTGTATTGGCTCAAGTAATTTGATCTAATATGGAGCATTGAACAATTATATGACAATGCATTGTGTCGATCCCATCAGGATTCTATGGAAACATAAATGAATTTCAGACAGTTTCAATCCATATGGTGGCTGGAGTCAAATGGGACTATGAAATCAACCATAATATTAAAATTCAAGATCGTCATTGTTGTTTCTATATATGCAATTATTAATCTTTAATGCTAACAACCCATCATGCAATAAGTTTAATACTTAAGATAATATGTCAAAGTCATTGAATAATGTATCAAGAACACAATTACTCCCACAAGTTGCAATAAAAACAAATCTTCAACAAACCATTTGCTCACACCCTTTTTAATGGTACAATCACAATAGAAAATGAGTAAGTGGATAAAATATTGGACTAGAAAATGATGGTTTTGCAACAATGGGGCTAGTTTGAGACCAATTCCTGCTTACGAAAAATTTCCCTCCACTTTTCTATTTTCCCACTCTCTTTTATCCCCTTCTTTTCTCTCTTCTATACTTAACCAAATTCCCCTTTCTTTTTCCCCTATACTTTCTCTTTCTGGTTACTTAGTCTATTTTCTGAAAATGTCTTGTTGCGTAGGTTGGCGGACTCATAGGTTCACATTTTCATTCATGCTTTTATATCAGGATTATGACCGAGCGCTTCCCCTTTCGATTCCTAGCCACTTTTTCGATCGTGGATTCTCGAGTAGGTGGTCATACTTTTTTATATTTTCTTTCTGCACTTTTTACCTTTATAAATATTTTATAAAACCCTTTCGGGATTTCACCAATTTCCATGTCTTTAGAATCCCTTTTGTATGTGATTTGTTGCATGGTTCCAAATATTATAAGTGGAAATGTAGTGCAACATGCTATGAGCCTTATTTTGTTTGTTTCACTTTGTTGTGAGGCTTATAATATTCAAAATGTGTGACCTTTCTAACATATCACATCCCTAAAATTTAACCTTTGTTCCTTGTCGCTAGGTTGTCAATTTCTAATTTTTTTAATCATTGTGACACATCACACTTCATGAATATTTTAAATTTGATTTTATTGTGAAATGATCTTTCGAGATGTGTTGTCGCAACCCTTTCATTGTTTGAAGTTTGTACAACCTCTGACATGTCATACACTCACTAACTTTTGATCTTTGAGTTCTTTGAGAAATGATTCTTTGAATAACTTGAAAAAACCCTTTCAATGTTTGAAGTTTCACCCACCTTTTACATGTTGCAGTACTCACAATGTTCTAAACTTTCAAAATATCTGGCAAGGGGACTTTCAAGGGTGATTTAAAAAATTGCAAGTACAAAATATTTAAAATGCTATGCAATGTCACAGAGCTTAGGAAGTTACAAGTTTCAAGGTGTTGTTCAGTGTCGTAGTAAAATTTTTTTGAGGGAATGTGAAATATTATGAAAACTTCAAATAATTTGAACTTAAAGAGTTTAATAAAATAAATTTTGCAATGGGAAAAATACTGACTTAGCAAAAATTTCAAAATCATGCACTGTAAGGTTGTAAGGTTAGAAATCTCAAGGAAACCATGATGAAAACTAAATGAAAGCAATGATTAACTAGTGAGAAACTAAAGTAGTTTCAAAATGAAGTGAAGCTTATCATGCAAGTGGATGTATACCCAAACCTAAACTCATTCAATAAAATCCTACAACTCCATTCAAGATCAATATTTCAAGCATTATAAATATAGATGGAGGGTAGCCAATGCTTGCTCAACTTTTGCAACAAGAGGTGGAACTTGGGGGAATTTTTGTTGGACATTGGGTTCAGTACTTCCCACGAGTTTCTCAACATGGATTAAACCCCTCTTGTGGATCCTAACTCTGGTGATTGTGGTAGAGTTAATGCCCACGAGTTTTATTCTAACGAAAATCATAGTCCAACAAATGGTATCAAAGAGATAGGTCTCGAGTTCAAAAATTGTTCGGCATGTACCGTGGGGGAGATTGTTGGATGTTGGGTTTAGTGCTTCCCGTGAGTTTTGTGACATGGGTTAACCCTCTCTCATGAATCCTAACTCTGACGATTGTGGTGGATACTAACACCCATGGGTTTTGGTCTAACGGATATCGTAGTCAAATAGTTGTTGCTAGCTCAACACTTATGCTTATTAATGGTGCTAATAGATGTATTTGAAATCATAACTTTCTCTTAAGTAGTAGGATTACCTCTTCTAATAATAAACTACTTAAAATTTTGCAAATGATAACTCAACAAACTGGTTTGAGTTTATTATTTGCTTTATTTTCATTTTATTTCATATCTATTACTTTTTTATGTTAATTCCAAGCTAGGAAGTTATAGGATAGAATAGCTTAAATTATAATACCTATCAAAATTAAAGAATTAAGTCTTGTAAAATAGTAATGGTAGTTATGCAAAAACCTAAATGGTTTTCCATTTCAAACGAAGAAGGTCTGATTAGGCTCTTTCCTCGGGTACGCCTATGTGGTTGATGAAGAGAATTTATTTGCGTCAACACGTTGTAAATGCAATGTAGACATATGTGTATATTTATGTGGACATTAGATTTTTTTTATTGATTAAAACTCTTTTGATGGGACACATTTCTACAATATTTGGGTTGGAATTAATATCAAAGAAAAATAATTAAAAAAAAAACAAAAACTTTGCAATGTGACACGTTTCTACAACATATTGAAATGTGTTATAATGTGTCATACCATTAGTAGTGTCAATGTCTCCTCATACCAACATCACAGTTGGCACAAAATAGAGACCACGGTTCTCGTTAGTTACCAACAAAGAGTACCATTGTAGTCTAGAATGCTGAAATTTTCATCCTTCTGCAAGGGAAGGCAGTCTCACATAAAGCGTAGCCAAGACTTGTGTGATGAAGGGATTTATAAAGAACACAAAATCAGATTGATTTCCACTCTATGAAAATCCATATATTAACCATTCAAGTTATGTTGTGACAATAATCAAATAATAACTAGTCAAGAGGAAGAAAATATGCGACGAAAACACAGATCCATTCATAAAAGAGACAAATGACCATAAAATAAGTTTTTAAATCCCCAAATCACACCCTTTCATTAACTTGTATAAGTATAAATATGTCATACATTCATATCTAACAGAGTACTTCCCAAAATAACCAGATCATTAATACATAGTCTCGTGCATTGAGATCTAACTCCTCATGACTCATTACAGATTTAAAACCTATCATAGATGAAAAATAGATACCAAAAAAGGCTACTACAATATCCAACCATGATAGAGTCAAGAATAACCCAAACCTGAGGAATAACACGAGTAACATCACCCAACATTAGGAATAGTATCATTAGCCCTATCCCTTTACATTTTTCATTTATTTATACCTTTTCATCTTTGATAAAGTCACTTGACTAAATCAAATCCTCTCTTCTATGATTCCTATATTCCTTTATTTTCTTCCTGTGATGTTGTTTATTTCGTCATCTTCTAAATTTCCAACTGGCACACGATGCATTTGATTGTTTTCACTGCTTCTAGGCTTCTAGCTGGCATGCAATATTTTATCAAAATAGAGGATTTATCAAAACGAAGGGCCCAATAGGCCTCGACAACAACTGTTGACTCGCCTCGAATCAAATTTCAAATTATTTACCAGGGCCTTCCTCAAATGAAGTGCCCAACTCCAATGAAATATTAAGGGTCTGTTCGAAAAAGTGGTCATAATTCTCCAAATGGTCCTACCACTTCCATTCCAAAACAGAAGCTCCTGAAGAAAATTCTTGAGCCACAACGGCTTCCATTTCTACAGGTTTAGTGGCGAACAGATTATGCCACTCTGTGTCCACAACAAAATCCAATTGGTGCATTTGGACATACGTAACTTGAATTTTAGGTTTGAATTCCCATAATTCTCTCTTGGCAGTTTGGGCAGCTTCAAACATAGCATCAACCTATTTCCAACGTCTTGGATTTTAGAGAATTTATCCTACTATGCAATAGGATCTATTAGGACCTATGCTTCCACGTTCATCTATTGAACCTGGACTCTCAATTATTCAATTGGCTTATTACTTCATTCCAGCAGATCGACCCAATTGTTGAACATGGTAAACATTTTGTTGCATTTTCTAGCCTGGTCATGAAGGAGGACCAAACAATATCCCCTTCCTCAACCACCTGTGTAATCTTCTCTAACATTGCCTTTGGTTTCTCCTGCTTTTTCAGTCAAATAACATCTATTTTCTATTGTAATCTATATATCTTTTCAGATAACTAGGACAATGTACCTACAAGTAATTTGACATGTTTCATTGGTGCAACAAGACTAGTATCGTTTGGAAGCTAAGGGGCACCTTTCTGAAGTGTTGTCCAAACTTCAACTAACTTCCCAGAGACTACATCCAACTCTAATTAAACATGTGCACACAAGTTGTATGCTTGATATTTATCCTCTCATACCATATCTAACTCATGCTTCAAGTGTTGGATCTGTTGTCTTAATTATTGATTGGCTTGCTCGATAGAAACAATGCAGTTCTTTATCTGGGTAGTATAATATTTGATGACATTTAGTAGCTGTGGTGCTTTCCAAGCCGAAAAATATTCATTGGAGATGGAGTGATCCATAGGAAGTCTCTATGTGGTTGGCCACTTGCAACTAAACTCTTAGAAAGGCTTGTGGTACCAGCACCATTTGGACTGGGAGAGGTAGCATCGAAGTTATGAGCAAGTCTCTCTTGAATATTCTTAGGAAGTAAGGGTATAAACTCTATGTGATCTAGACATAGTTGGAGAATTACACAACATTATTGAGGATCCTAGAGGAAAGGATCAACCTATTCCTGAACATAAATCATGCTATGGGCTGAAGTGGCTTGTTCTTGGACTTCCATAGGGTTGTGTGAAGTATCTGGACATGACTGACCCTTATCCTCTATAGATTCCTATGTCTCCGGATTGAGGATAGCCTGTTGAGGAAATGGTTGAGGTGCATTAGGCATGGGAAGGGGAAAATTTACTTGTGGAACATAGTGAAGGGAATGGAATATTGACAATACTCCATTGGCCGCATGTGATTGGCATTACTTCAATAGACTCAAGATCGGTTGTTTCAATATAAATATGAATGGGGAATGGTGAAATGACTGGTGGGATAGCCACAATAGGGGTAATGTGTAGTAGAATGGTTTCTTCATCGATACGGGTGGGACGAGTTTCAAAAATAGTGACTATGGGGTCATCAATGATAGTAATAGCGGGGACTTTGGATGGCACAAAGGTAAAACTTCATGTCGACGGTGCAAGTGAATTAATTGGGATGACATCAGTGATGATAAGGGAAATAGTGTACGAGGATGAGGAACTGGTGCAAGATTGCTTGATGGGAAGTGAAAAAGAAACTTCAAAGGCATCTTTGAAATACTTACCTATGAAAATACAAGTATCTGGAATGGATGATATCATTCGAAGCTATGGAATGGACCTTGGTAGTGATTCTTTGTCCTCTTCTAATTTTGATTCTAAACTTGGAAAATCTACTGTAGTTGGAGCCTCCTTCTAAGAAATCACGGACAATTGATAAGACACCCTTGAGGGATTTTGTACTTTCTTCATGCCCAACCCTGAACAAGCCTCCTTTTCCAATGCTTCTACATCTAGGTAATATGGTAGTGGGGAGTGTTGAACTTCTCAAGATCTGCATTTTGTGGCCTCACAAATGTGTGATCCCAGTTCATTATGAACCAGATTTTGTTGGTGTTCATGTTGATTAATTCCTACGGAATCCGCATGCACTAGGTGGAATTGATTAAATCATTGTTCCATTGTAGAAAATAAGTGTTGTTGAATGAGACATTAGTGGCATGTATTCTTGCTTTCCAAGGCTCAAATCTCATATTTGTTGGCATGTTTTACAGGCAGAGTATGCTTGTCATTGATGGAAAGTACAACAACAATGATGGCTTGAGTACAAGTACAATGTGTCAGGTAGGCACCAAAAGTATTTTGGGGAGATGCAACAAAGAAATCTCGTGAATACAAGAAGAGATAGTGAATATGTGCACGCAGAGTGCAGAGTGTGCTTGTCATTGATGGTAAGATCAGAGTGTGCATCGATGGAAAAACAGGAACAACATAAGCTCAGGAGGATTAGCGCAGAGTCGCACGCAGTGTGTAGGTGTCCACCAGGGACGAGGTTAACTCATTGCCAAAGCTTAAGAGAGATAGTGTACTCAAAATATCAGGTGGATCAAAGGTCGAGGCCTTTGACACTTAGAAACTCTTCCAAGTCAGGAGGATGCGTAAGCTCAGGAGGAGAAGTGACAGTGATCGTTGGATCCCATTCAGAATTCCCAATGACCATCAGATCTGAACTCAGATAGGACAAGCGCGCAGATGGAGGACAGATCTCGGCCATTAGATCCAAGCATGGGGTCTGACCATCATTGGATCCAGGAGAACTTGCATGTTCTTTAAAGTGCAAGGTGAAGCAGGCTTACAAAATCCCAAAAGAAGGAGGACCATCCATATTCGGGCAGGACACGTGGTCACAGATCAACATTTCATTTACCAATAAGTTAAAGAAAGGAATTGCTCTATCCTTCCAAATCGCGAAATGCGAAATGGATAAATGATCTGATCCGTTGGATCGAGAATTAATCGGGGAGGGACGCGTGGCGAAAGATCAGAGCACCCCAAAGACTCCATTTTGGAGTTTTGTTGACCGGGAAATAAAATATCAAAGGAACATTAACCTTTGAAGTAGGAAACCCCGAAATCCCGAAAGGAGAAAGATCAGAGCATGTCAAAGACTCCATTTCATAGTTATGGATATCGGGAGTTGGAAGAGTCAAGAGTCGAGACTCTTCATCAAAGGAATCACCGCTTAGCAAAATCCAGCATCCCTAAATCCCGAAAGAGGCACATCAACAAGAGTTTTGCAGACCAGGAAATAACTCCATTTCAGAGTCCCAGATATGGGGAGTTGAAGTGTCAAAACACTTCACCACAATAGTGCCGAAATACCAAAACGGTGAAATGAAAAACGTCAAAATCCCAAAATAGGGACATAAAAAAAGAGTTTCGCAGACCGGAAAATAATTCCATTTCGGAGTTTCAGATACCGGGAGTTGGAAGAGTTAAGAACTCTTCATCATCAGGAGTCTTGGAATCACAAAATGAAAAACGTCGAAATTCTGGAAGGAGGATAGGTTTGGATACCAGGAGTTGCAATATTCAAGACTCTTCATCATCAAGAGTTCCAGAATCATGAAATGTGAAACGCCAAAATCTCGAAAGCAGGAGGACAGTTTCGGATACCGGGAGATGGAGGAATCAAGACTCGAGACTCTTCATCATAGTAGTCCCAAAGTGCCGAAACATGAAATTGTGAAATGCATTTTTTGAAAAAGGTTGTGGTAATAGTCGATGGTCACATCGTCGAAGAGTTTGTTACACCAAAATATTGCTCGCTTCAATAAGTGTCGTAAGTGTCAGATGTTCCTCTCAATTGTCGCAAGTGTCGCATGTCATTCACAAGTGTTGCAAACATCGAACAAAGCATACTGCCATGATGAAAACACCAAGGAGACATCTAGAATAACTCAGGCACTTGATTTGAAAGAGGGAGAATGATTAAATGAAGTCAAGGAACTCTTACCACCTGAAAGGAGTTATTAAACAAAGGTTTTGAAGGAGAGCGCTCCCCTACATCAGCCTTAGGAGCACTGACGCTCCCCTATAAGGTCATAGGGAGCGTTATAACGCCCAAATGCCCCTCTGAAGGAGAGTTATCCATCCTTGGAGTGCTAACGCTCCCCTCAATATTCCTAGGGAGCGCTATAGCACCCTGATGCCCTTTTTGAGGGAGCGTTGTCTAATCTGGGCAGTGTTTGGCCCATTGAGGAGAATAAGGGAAGGATATTTCAAGTTTGGAAGGAAGTTGCATTCGAATTCTTGGTTCAATAAGAATATCCTTGATCTAAGGAGGGAATTCCTCAACCTACCCTAAAGATACCTCAAGAGGTTTATCCTCTCTTAACCTATATAAGTAGACTCCATCATGGTGAGAAGGGGGAATAATTGCTAGCATGAAACCTATGATCTCATAGGAAACACACAGTCTGCCAAAGGAGAGTGATCAGTGAAGTTGTTATCATCCAGGTTGTGGATCTTTCGAGCAAGGGTTGGACAAAGGGGACTTGACGAAGCTGTCACATTTTCATATACGATTGTAAGTATTACTATCGTTATTCTCATTAATATGACACGCTTGGACTGTTTCTTTCTAGTTCGTGTCTCATCTTACATGAACTTATCGTTGATAGATAGATCTGTTTTCAAGCTAATATCAATAGAGTTTGGAGCTCGACTCGGAGCGTGCAGGGACAAACGTTGATAAAGAGGTACTTCTATTATCCTTCCTTCTCATGCATTAGTTTGTGTATATTTGAAAGGAAGTCAGTTTCCATGTTAAGCAGTTTCTGTCTTAGAGTTTAGGGTCTAGCTCTTTGAGGCAATCTACCTGTCCGCAGGGAGATTTTCCTACAACAAAGTTAATCTCCTTCTTCGGAGTTTTGGAGATCACGACTTGGAGAGTCGAGATGCCTCACAAAAAGATTGCCAAAATGTCGAAATGTGAAACACGTTTTGGCTCAACTTGTGGTCACATCCATTGAACACATTGGTGGAAGATGGAGGAAGGAGCTAGTGCAACCAAGCTCAATTTCAGAGTTTCGGGGATTAGTACATGAAGTGTAAAGAAACCTTAACCACAGGAATCCTGAAATGTTGAAATGCAAAATGGTGAATTAAACACAAGACCCTATGAACTCCATACAACGGTGCAGGTAAAATTGAATATGATCAGAGGGCTACTGTTGCACTTCATACTGTAACTGCCAAAATTGACTGATGGCTTCTTCCATAGGACTTGAAGAGGCCTCAGGATGATCGTCAGAGAAGATGAAGAGGCTCGAGGCATCTTCCAGTGATTGAAGACTATTCTTAGAGGCGATTGACAGATGGATGGGCATTGAAGTCTGCAACTGCAACAGAGAGGATTAGCTCGACTATGATAGAGAAGACGAAGAGTCTCAACCACCAGAGAAGCTGAGGAATATTGAGATAAAACCCAGTGATGATGGATGCATGGGTGAAACCGCTAGAGAAGCTGAAGAGTTACCATGATAATCAGGCAAAGCACCCACAATGAGTAGGAGATGTAGAACAGAGAGAGACAACGTGGCACACAGGGGATGGGATAGTTGTGGAAGAGTAAAGTGGAAAAAACACCCTGATGTGGATTAGATTGGGGCGGAAGAGGATGCAAGAGAAAGAATTAGATTGCATGCATAAGGTGCACAGAGAGTATAAGAATGTTGAACAAAGAAGAAGTGGGCATTGTTGCAGGGCATGATTGAGGTGTGAAGAAGGAGGCAGAGCGCAGCAGTGAAAATTTACAGAAGGGGAATGGTGCATTGAAGGGACATGGCGCATAGAGCATAAAAGGGAAAAAGAATAGAAAGCACAAGGAGTGTGTAGAAGACATTGATGCAGACAGAGCAATGCAATGTAGCAGAACAATGATGAGACCGGTAAGCCAATGAAAAACATTATATCACTGTAATAAGTCATAATAGTAAATATTTATATTTTAGGGTGGTTGGGAGGTGCTAGGGAGGACTGTTGTCCTCAGAGGTTCAAGTGGGTGCTTGAACAAAGGGAGTTGTAGCTTCCATCTGGTTACAGCCAGAGAATCCAGGGTGGAAGAGTGGTTTAAGGGAGAACTGTTATTCTCTTTTATACAGGTTGGTGTCTGTGTGAACGGAAGTTGGTGATTCCATCCAGTTGGTGATGGAACACTTAGGGAGTAGGTGATTCCTTCTAATGGGTGCTAGAGAAACCAGGGAGTTGGTGTTGTTGGATTATTGAGAGGGGGGGTGAATCAGTAATAGCATAATTATAATCCTTTTTCTTCAAATGTTATATCAATGTAGAATTATTATCCAATAATGAGTAGTAATAAATAAAAAATCACACACATACACAGTGCACCAGTGTTTTACGTCGAAACCCAAATCGGGAGAAAACCACATAATTCTTTTTCTTATATATCTTGAAGAATCACATTCATTGGAAGCACCAACTTCCTTTGTTTTCCAGCTGCAACTAGAAGGAGGCTACAATTCCCAATGTTCTTCAGCTACAACTAGAAGGTGGCTACAACCACCTATCCTTTTCCCGTCCTTCCACCCTAAAGTAGAAGTAGAATGATGGAACCACTGTCACACTATCATTGTGAGATATACCTCCGTAAACCTGTACCAGTAAATCTGAAACATGCAT
>JZKD02S1616078.1:494891-510908 GCA_000966675.3 Picea glauca
ATTTGAACCTTCAATTTTGTGATCATTTGTTCTAGTTCTTGAGTGTCTTTTTTCTTATCTAGTTCTGCTTGTAGTTTCTTGTTTTTATTCTTTTCTCTTCTAATAACTTCTATGGAACTCATTAATTCTTCTCGGAAATCAAATTCTGCCTCTTCAATTTCTTCTTCATATGCTTCTTCATATTCTTCTTCGGAGTCTTCTTTATCAGAGTCTTCTACTGCCATGAATAGAACTCTCCTTGTTTCACTGTCACTGACTTCATCTTCATCTGATGATGAGATGTCTTCTTTGGTGCAAACGTTTTTCTTGAAAACTTTCTTTGTAGTTATTTTACCTTTATATGTTTGTCTGCCTTTTGAGTAACCTTTATCATTTCTCTTTTTCTTATGAGGACATTTGTCAGCAAAATGACCAATACCATCACAATTAAAATAAATTAAAGGAAACTTACCTCTGTACCTACCATTGGTTCCCTTGTTCAGTCTTTTGACGAAGTTGGCCACTTCTTCATCATCTTCCGAAATGTCGCTATTGTTGCTATATTCTTCTTGTTCCTTTTTATTTTTCTTTGATATTTTGGATGCTTTGAAGGCTTCTTCTTTTACATCTGGATTTTCCTGTTCAGTTCTCATCTCATATGTTGTAAATATTCCATGCAGTTCGTCCATGCTTATTGAGTTTAGATCTGATCTTTCTTCTACTGCTGATATATTAGGGTGGAATCTCATAGGAAGAAATCTTAGTACCTTTTGAACAATTATAGATTCTTCGATTTCTTCTCCCAATCATATGATTTCATTCACTGTTTCATTGACTCGTAAGAAGTAGGCTGCAATATCTTCATCCTCCTTCATTTTTAGTTGTTCAAACTGACCTCTATAAGTTTGAAGCTTTGTTGCTTTGAATTTTGAATCTCCTTCATAAATATTTTGAAGCTTGTCCCAAATATCTTTAGTAGATTTACAATGTGAAACTTTGGTGAATACCGTGTCACCGAGACCATTCAAAAGTGCATTTATGGCTTTGGAATTATTCTCACCGAGTTTCACTACTTTGTCATTTGTTGGTGGAACTGTTGGTGCTGTGTATCCATCTACAATTGGTTTCCAAACTTGAAATCCCTGTGCCTGTATATATGCCTTCATCCTTATGCTCCAAAAACCATATTTCTATCCATCAAACTGTGGTATTCCATTTTTATACGAGTTGGTATTCTCCATGATCTACCTTTCAGTGGTTAAACTGATTTCTGAAGGAACATGCTCTAATTCCAATTGTTGGATTACTAAGAGGGGGGGTGAATCAGTAATAGCGTAATTATAATCATTTTTCTTCAAATGTTATATCAATGTAGAATTATTATCCAATAATGAGCAGTAATAAATAAAAAATCACATACATACACAATACACCGGTGTTTTACGTGGAAACTGATGCAGGAGCATCTCAAGCGAGCCAGCACGGAGATAAAGGACAGCTGGAAAAAGTGCCCAGCGCAAATTTTGAAATATCTTGAACCATTAATGAAACCATAAAGTGGAGGAACACTTGTAAAATGTAAATGGATCTTGAGCGATCCGCTCTCATCCTTAGTAGGTAGAAGGCATTTATGGTCATTAATGCAAGTACATAGAATTTAATTCTATATTAGATAGTTTAGAATGAGAGATGGAAATGGGATATAGACACACTCATTGTGTATTATAACATAAGAAGAGAATAGAAGAATTATTCCAAGTTGAAGCATAGAACATAGAAGAGGAGAAGTAGAGAGCTATGTAGCCAAACTTCATGTACATAAGTTCTGGATTAATACAAGAAGGCTTTGATTCAGACTCATGGTGTTCAAATATTCTCTATGTATGCACTTTTGAATGTTATGCTAATGAATTCTTTACTCTTTCTATCATGTAATTGCTTTTATGCTATGTATGAATGATTTCTTGTTGAATGTCTGAAATCTGAGAGAGAGAGAGTAAGGGAAATGAGTTTCAATTGTTTCTCTATCTGAGCCAGAGTTCCTACAAGGAGTGCAGTTGAATTTTCCCCAAGGAGTGCATCGAAAAAGTATTCAGAGGCTTGTCTTTGAAATCTCAGGAGAGGTAGCTTTTGTTCTCATTCTCTTAGAAGTGTAGTTAGGCACAGGAGTCCTGCAAGGTGTGCGCAGGCCAATTAGAGTTTTAGGTCTCGTAACCTAAATGAATTGTTGAGAGACTACTGCTGCAGGAGTACATAGAGTTGACGAGTTCCAATTCCTTGGAGTAATTAAGGAATTTTCCGCAAGGAGTGTGTGCCGGAGTCTTCTTCAAGACTCGGAGTTGGAGAAATTTCAAGAAGGATAAAGCCTTCAAAGTCGTCGAAGGAGGTACAGGAAGATTATGCACTTAAACTAGTAAAAACATGTTGCAAGTTGAGTCGTAGGCGATTAGGTACCATGGAAAGCCACTTAGTAATGAGTTGCAGAAGTCCTCGTGAAAGAAAAAGACGGACGGTCGAAATTCTCTGAGGAGAATTCGCGAAGCCCCGTGAGCTGTTAGATCTCATGGAGGAGTTACTACTAGTATTCCCAAAAGGTTTTAATCTCAGGAGAGGAAGAACCATAGATTCAAGCCCATAGGGGCCGTTGGATCTACCCATGAACTTGTATTTCAAGTTTTCGCGAGTGAAAGTCTCGTAATCTTGGCAACAGGACTCGCGAAATCATGAAATGCGAAGTCCCTAGGGAGAAAGGATTTTGTGGGCCACAGAATCGATAGGTGGACAGGTGGCACACTATTGACAGGGAAGTCAAATTCCGTTGACCATTTCAGGGTTTCGTGGGGTGAAATTCCGAATTATTTGCATTAGGATTCACGATATCGTGAAGTCCGAAGTTCTGACGGAGTGAAGGACCGTTGAAAGGTCAAAGCTTGCGAGCGCATCGGAGTTTCGGTAAATTAGGTTTTGGGAATCGTGGGAACAAGTTGCCTGACATTGCGACCGCTAAAATCGCGATAAGGAGAAGCCCGAAAGAGAGAGAGAAAAGGTCAAGCGTTGACTGCTTCAAGTTTTTGGAGATTTGAGAGACAAGGCGTTTGATCGCCGGATTCACAAAAGTGCAAAGTCCGATCTCCCAAAGTACAAGGGGGAATCCTCAAAGTTAGTTGTGGGTCCATATTTCTCGAAAGGAAAATAGAAGAGCCATTCTGAAAGCTCTTCGGGCCAGTGTAAGGGGAAAAGATCTTGTTGGGGAAAGGTTATTTTCTTTCTGTAGCAGAGAAAAAGAGAATTCCCCATGCCGCCAAGGAGAAGGGATAGGAAAACACCTGATCCACCAGAGGAGAGGGAAATGCCGAGAAGAAGAGGTAGGCAGATGACTGATCCAGCCATGGAAAAAGAAATGCGTGATTTACACGCTAGACTTGAGGACATGGAGACAGAGGTGTATAGTCAGTGTTGGGGATCTTAGTGATTTCGAAACTGAATTTGAGGTTGAACATGAAGAAGAGGTTGCAACCAAATATGCAGCAAACGAACGTTTGATTAGATCTATTGCAAGAATGGTTGCAAGAGCCAAAATGGACATTCCAGTTTATGAGGTAAATCTGGATGCAGAGGAGCTTATAGACTAGATTAGAGCTCTGGACACATATTTTGACTACGAAGATGTCGAAGAGGACAAGAAGGTCAAACATTTTGTCACAATATTGAAGGGACACGCAGCATTGTGGTGGGATGAACTACAAGCTGACAGACGCTACAAAGGTAAACAGAAGATCAAGAGTTGGGACAGAATGATCGCAAAGATGAAGGAGAAATTCATCCCCAGGGATTACCAGATTACTTTGTTTCGAAGGATGCAAAACTTGAGACAGAAGCTAATGACAGTGAAAGAATACACTGAAGAATTCTACAAGCTAAACATCAGGGCAGGTCATCGGGAAAGCGATGATGAAAAAGTTGCCAGATATATGAATGGCCTGAGATATGACATTCAGGATGATATGAGTATGGTAACCATATGAATGGTAGAATATGCTTATCATATGGCTCTAAAAGTGGAAGAGAAGTTGAGCCGAAAGCAGGGTCAAAGAGGTCGAGGCAGAAGTCAGCTCAAAGGAAAATCTGTTGCCCAAGATAAATATCATAAGCCCAAGGAGGACTGGAATAAATCTCAGACTTGAAATGAGAGAGGTGGAATCTCACAACAAGGGAAATGTGCTGAATAGAGAGGGCATCATACTGAGCAGAGAGGATATTATGCTGATAATAATACTTTTCCTTGCACCAGAGGTAGAGGAAGGGGAAGAGGTGGAGTAATAACCTGCTTCACAGGTGGAAATAATGGGCAGAAGTCTTATGAGTGTCTAGATAAAAAGAAAGAAGGAGGAGAGACTCACATCGCCGAAGCACAGAGGCAGAAGATGTTGAGGCGGAAGATCGTTGATGATGAGAAAAGCTCTTTGGACACTAGAAAAGGAGGTGGAGAGTTCAATCCAAAGAAACAGACTTTTCTAAACTGCTTGCAAGACCAAGGATAGGGTATGCAAGGTCATTGTGGACAGTGGTAGCACATATAATCTCATTTCTATAGAGATGGTAGAAAATTTGGAGCTGGAGACGATTGATCATCCAAGCCCATACAGAGTTTCATGGCTACAAAAAAGACATCAAGTAATTGTCGCTAAGCAGTGTTTAGTTCAATTTAAGATAGGAGGATATAATGATAAGATACTTTGTGATGTCATTCCCATGGATGTTTGTCATCTATTGCTGGGTAGACCATGGAAATATGACAGGAATGTGATTCATGATGGGAGAATGAACACATAGACCCTAGAGAAGAATGGGAGAACTCGCATGTTGCTTCCAATCAAGGATAAGGAGGTGAAACCGAAAGTAAGTAACACTATACTTCTCATGAGTGGGAAGGAACTTCTTATAGAGGTTAAGAAGAAGGAGTATCCACAGTTCATTGTGGTTAGGAAACCGAAGATTGTTTTGACCAGCACAAGAGTGGATGATTTACTAGAAGAAGTTCAGGAACTGCTGGAAGAATTCGCTGACATAGTAGTGGATGAACTACCTCGTTTGTTGCCACCAATTAGGAGTGTGAGTCATCATATTGATCTCATACTAGGAGCCAGTTTTCCAAACAAAGCCACGTATAGATTGATGCCCCAAGAGAATGAAGAGGTTAAAAGACAAGTCCAGGAGTTGTTGGACAAAGGTTTGGTCAGACAAAGCTTGAGTTTGTGTGTTGTTCCGATAGTACTTAGTCCAAAGAAAGACGGAGGTTGGAGGATGTGTACTGACTCAAGGGAGATCAGCAAGATAACCATCAGGTACATATTTCCATTGCCAAGGATGGATGATCTGATGGATTGCTTAAGTGTAGAAAAATTATTTTCAAAGATTGATTTGAAAAGCGGTTATCATCAAATCCGTATGAGAGAAGGTGATGAGTGGAAGACAACCTTCAAAACCAATGAAGGGTTGTATGAATGGATTATTATGTCGTTTGGCTTAACAAATGCATCGAGTACCTTCATGAGGTTGATGAATGAAGTCCTAAGGGAGTTCATCGGAAAATTTGTTATCGTATATCTGGATGACATACTGGTTTTCAGTAAAATAGTGGCAGAGCAACTGAAACATTTGGCTATAGTGATGGAGAGGTTACAGTAGGAGAAGCTACTGATAAACATGAAGAAATCCTCATTCATGAAGACGAAGCTCATTTATTTGGGAATTGTTATTTTTGCAGATGAGTTGAGGATGGACCCAGATAAGCTGGAGGTAATCAAGAATTGGCCATCACCGAAAAATATCTTTGAGGTGAGAAGTTTTCATAGATTGGCTAGTTTCTACCAAAACTTCATTAGGAATTTCAGTGGAATTGGTGCACCAATGATGGATAAAGTGAAGAAAATACACAAGTCTTTTCACTAGACAGAAGAGGCTGAGAAGAGTTTTAATCTATTGAAGAGGAAGATTACAGAACAACCAATTCTAGTGTTGCCGGATTTCCAAAAGACATTTCAAGTGAAATGAAATGCAAGTGGATTTGCAATAGGGGCAGGTTTGAGTCAAGAGGACCAAACGATAGCATACTTCAACGAGAAGCTGAATGAAGCGAAAGTGAAATACTCCACTTATGATAAGGAGTTCTATGCTATTATACAGGCATTGAAGAAATGGAGGCATTACTTGATCCCGAAAGAGTTTGTCTTATACAGTGACAATCATGCACTGTAGTTTGTGACTCAACAAGAAAAGTTGAATCAGAGACATGTTAAATAGGTTGAATACATGCAAAATTTTACTTTTGTTATTAAACATATTTCTGGTACTGCTAACAAAGTTGTTGATGCTTTGAGCATGAAGTGTTTTCTATTGCAGGAGTTCAAAGTCAAAATGTTGGGTTTTGATGATCTCAGGGAAATGAAAATCCAAAACTCCAGTGGACAAAACAGATGCCAGTTGCAGAAAATCCGCAGATGGAGTGCATACGGGATAAAAGAGTGAGCAAGAAGAACATGCGGAAGCAATACTTTGAATATTTGGTCAAGTGGAAGGGCCATCCAGTTGAAGATGCCAGCTGGGAGAATGAAGCAGAGGTCAAGAGGCATGGACACACCATACACGAGCTCATGGATAGGATCCCATGAAAATTTTCAAGCTAGGGAGTATGATGCAGGAGAATCTCAAGCGAGCTAGCATGGAGATAAAGGACAACTGGAAAAGTGCCCAGTGCAAATTTTGAAATATCTTGAACCATTAATGAAACCATCAAGTGGAGGCGCACTTGTAAAATGTAAATGGACCTTGAGCGATCCGCTCCCGTCCTTAGTAGGTAGATATGGTCGTTAATGTAAGTAGATAGAATTTAATTCTAGATTAGACCGTTTAGAATGAGAGAGGGAAACGGGATATAGACACCCTCATTGTGTATTGTAACATAAGAATAGAATAAAAGAATCATGCCAAGTTAGATCATAGAGCATAGAAGAGGATAAGTAGAGAGATGTGTAGCCGAACTCCATGTACAAAAATTATGGATTAATACAAGAAGGATTTGATTCAGACTCATGGTGTTCAAATATTCTCTGTTTATGCATTTTTGAATGTTATGCTCATGAATGATTTACTCTTTCTATCATGCAATTGATTTTATGCTATGTATGAATGATTTCTTGTTGAATTTTTGGAATCTGAGAGAGAGAGAGTAAGGGAAATGAGTTTCAATTGTTTCTCTATCTGAGCAAGAGTTCCTACAAGGAATGCAGTTGAATTGTCCGCAAGGAGTGCGTCGAAAAATTATTCATAAGTTTGTCTCTGAAAGCTCAGGAGAGGTAGTTTTTGTTCTCATTCTCTTAGAAGTGTAGTTAGGCACATGAGCCATGCAAGGTGTGAGCAGTTCGATTAGAGTTTCAGGTCTCGTAACCTGGATGAATTGTTGAGAGACTGCTGCTGCATGAGTATGCAGAGTCGACGGGTTCCAATTCCTTGGATTAATTAAGGAATTTTCCACAAGGAGTGCATGCAGGAGTCTTCTTCAAGACTCGGCGTTGGAGAAAGTTGAGGAAGTCAAAAGTCTTCAAAGTCATCGAAGGAGGTACAGGAAGATTTTGCACTGAAACTAGTGAGAAAGCGTCGCAAGTTGAGTCATAGGCGGTTAAGTACCGTGGAAAGCCACTTAGTAACGAGTTGCAGAAGTCCTCGTAAAAGAAAAAGACGGATGGTTGGAATTCTCTGAGGAGAATTCGTGAAGCCCTGTGAGCCATTAGATCTCACGGAGGAGTAGGGGAGTTACAACGAGTATTCCCAAAAGGTTTTAAGCTCCGGAGAGGCAGAACCGTAGATTCAAGCCAATAGGGGCTGTTGGATCTACCCGTGAACTTCTATTTCAGGTTTTCATGAGTGGAAGTCCCATAATATTGGCAATAGGACTCCCGAAATCATGAAACGCAAAGTCCCGAGGGTGAAAGGATTGTGTGGGCCACATAATCGATAGGTGGACAACTGGTGCACTATCGACACGAAAGTCAAATTACGTTGAACATTTCGGGGTTTCGTGGGGTGAAGTTCTTAATTCTTTGCATTAGTATTTTCGATATCATGAAGTCCGAAGTTCCGATGGAGTTCAGGATCGTTTAAAGGTAAAATATTGCGAGCGCATAGGAGTTTCGGTAAATAGGGTTTCAGGAATCACGGGAACAAGTTGCCTGAGATCGCAACCGCTGAAATCGTGATAAGGAGAAACCCAAAAGAGAGAGAGAAAAGGTCAAGCATTTACTACTTCGGGTTTTAGGATATTTGAGAGACAAGGCGCTTGACCGCCGGATTCGTGAAAGTGTGAAGTCTGATCTCCCAAAGTACAAGGGGAAATCCTCGAAGTTAGTTGTCGGTGCATATTTCCTGAAAGGGAAATAGAAGAGCCATTGTGAAAGCTCTTCGGGCCAGTGTAAGGGGAAAAGATCATGTTGATGCAGACCTTCCAGCCTGCGGGTTGAGGGTTGCGTGCGTCATTAGAAGCCCAAATCGGGAGAAAACCACAGAATGATTTTTCTTATATGTCTTGAAGAATCACATTCATTGGAAGCACCAACTTCCTTTGTTTTCACGTTCCACATACCACCGGAAATGACATGACAAGAACTATCCATATAGGATATTTTCCCTGAATAATTCACTTTCCTTCATCTCATTATTCCACAATTAAGCATGGGTTCTCTTACTCCACAAAGCGTCTTCCCATGAGGGCTTTCAGCATAAGGGGACCACTTTGGATTTCATCCATATTTACTTCTAATCAACCATGAAAAAACAATAATGAGTCATATTTACATCAAACACTATTGGTTCCATTACCCAAACCTTTGTGCTACGGGTCTTTCTTCAAGGGTTGACATTAATGACAACCAGCCTTAATCAACAGGTGCTTCCTTCTGGTAGGTGCTAGATAAAATAGAGAGTTGGTGCTCTTAGCAAGTTGTTGCTTGAAAAATAGAGGTTGTAGCCTCATTATGAGTTGGTGCTCATATGTATGGTAATGTAAAGGATGTAAAGATTACTTATCATATAAAGAAGAAGAGGTTTTTACCCTGTATGGGTTTCCTTAGGAAATATCTGTATCTGTGTATCTCATATGTGTGACTGATGTTGAATGTTCTATTGTTTACTTCCTTGCATTATTGTGACTATTGTTAAATGTTGTGTAAAGAGTTTAAAATAAGCATAATTTTTTAATTCCAGTAACAACTGATTCACCCCCCCCCCTCTCAGTTGTCCAATAATTGGTATCATATCCGACCCCTTTTATCTAAGGGTAGATCCTGGAGCTTAAATATGTCAAGTCATGAAGGGACTTCAGTCACTAAGACTCCTCTGTTTAATGGAACAAACTTCACCTTCTGGAAGGTTAGAATGAGAACATACCTAATGGCCTTAGGTGATGATGTTTGGGATGTAGTAGAGACTGGATACATAAATCTTGTTCTGCTAGATTCCAAGGATGATAAGTTATAATTTAGCTTTAATGCTATGGGAATGAATGATATCTTGAATGGACTTGCAGAAGCCGAGTTTCTAAAGGTGATGCATCTTCAAAATGCCAAAGAAATGTGGGACAAACTCATTAACAGTTATGAAGGTAATGAGAAGGTAAAAGATGCCAAGCTTCAAACCTACAGAGTACAGTTTGAAAAGATACAAAGGAAAGAAGATGAAACCATTGGGAAGCATTTTTTGAGAGTTGAAGAACTAGTAAATGAAATGAAAGAACTTAGTGAAAACATTGAGGAACCCTCCTTAGTTCATAAAATTTTGAGATCTCTGCCAGATAGGTTTAACCCAAAGTTCTCAGCTATAGAAGAAATAAATGATATAAATACTTTGGCTTTTGATCAACATCTAGGAACGTTGACTACATATGAAATGAGGATAGTTACAGATAAACCCACCCCTAGAGAAGCATCATTTAAAGCAGATAAGAATGAAGATTCTGAGCTTGATGAAATTGAAGCAAAATTCGTAAGAAGACTAAAGAAAGGATCAGACAAGTACCAAGGTAAGTTTCCCTTCAAACGTTTCAACTGTGGTAAAATAGGTCATTTCGCAAATAAATGTCCACACAAGAAACATGATCAGAACACTGAAGGTGAAAAGAAGTTCAAATTGAAAACATTTGATAAAAAGAAAAGTTTATGTGTAAACAATGATGACTCCTCAGAAGACACTGATAGTGACTCTTCCTATGAATATAAGGTAAATGACTTCATGCTTATGGCCAAAGAGGATTATGATAATAAAAGAACAGGTAGTGAGGCTAATGAAGAAGAAGTTGTGGTTGATTTGGAAGTAGAACTGATCAGTGCACTAGAAGAGATTGACATACTCAAAATTAAAAAAAAAAAGAAAAAACAATTGTTGATACAGTTCGAGAAAGACAGTAAACAACCTGATGAAGACTTTGTCCTACTTAAAGTGGAATTAGAAGAGGCAAAGAAAATCGAGGAAATTCTGAAACAACAGTTATCAGAAAAGAAGGCAATATGTAAATCTCTGGAAGAAGAAGTAGTGAAAACTAGGAAAGAGTTGGAGAAGTTTCAAGCCTTGTATCATTCGAATCTATTGAGTATCAAAGCCTTAGAAGGATTATCCACCATTCTGAATGAACAAAGGAATCCAAAGATGAAAACTGGTTTGGGTTACGAAGAGGGATCAAGTAGTGATAAGACAAGAAATGAAGAACCCATCAAGTTTCTCAGATCTACAACCAATGACAACAACAAACCTGCAGAAACAAAGGAAGACAATCAGTCACCCAGGACAAGTAAAGAAAAAGGTGCCAGGTCTGAATCTGTAGAACAAAGAAATAATGTGCTCCCTACTGAAAGACGTCATCATCATGGAAGAAATCGATTTTCTCAAAGAAGACAATCATTTTCCAGGTACAAAGAATTTTTCTATGGCTATTGTTTCTACTGTTCTAACTTTGGTCACAAAGTTGTAAATTGTTCCTTAAGACTTAGACATGAGCAATTAATATTTCAAAGGAACAAATACTTTCCACAACAAAGAATGATACAGCCAAGTAACAAACCTTCACAGATTGTGAATTGCCAAATTAAGTCTAGAGACATGCAACTAAGGAGGTCAAGAAATAATTAAGAGTCAATGAGTAGACAACGCTGCAACAATAATTTTGACCTGTTGAACAATGAGGTTGAATGCTACATCTGTCATAACTATGGACATAAATCTATTGACTATCAATTAAGGAACTATGAGCCAGATTTGAATTCCATACTGAAAATGTCAAGTTTTGGAAGAAGAAAGAAAGTGACAAGTGTGGATTAGTGTTGTCAGCTCAAAGAAAAATGAACCCTTGGTATATAGACAGTGGATGTTCCAAGCACATGACTGGATACAAGGATAAGCTTATGCTTATAAGCAAAATCAAAATAGGAAATGTGATCCTTGAAAATGATGAACCAAGTAAAAACAAGGATAAAGGGATGGTGAGTTTAAGTAATGAAAAAGGAGATTCTTAGGATGATCTTCCTATAGATGGGATGAAACATAATTTGCTCAATGTAAATCAAATATGTAATAGAGGATGTAAAGAAGTGGTCAATTCCAAAGACCGTAAGATAAAGTTTGTAAACTTAGGACAAGTGGTGGCTAAAATCATAATGACAGACAAGAATTTTGACATTGAATCCTCCATTGCAAGTAAAGAAAAAGATTTAGATACAATAAAAGAATGTTCAGTTTGCATTTATCCCATGGAAGAAGTAGGAGAAGAATCATGTCATAAGCCAGAAGAAGAAGTTTTGAAGGTTGAGAAGTCAAACACCCAAATCAAGTTCCTAAACATCTCCATGGCCCTGGATAAGCTCTTGGATAGTCAGAGATCACCAAATGACAAATCTAGTATTGGATACAACAAGGAAGAAATCAGTACTCCTAAGAAACCTGATACAGGTCCTTCATCTGTGAAAAAGAAAAGCAAGTATGAGAGTGGTTGTAGCAGTTTTTTCTTGTGATTGAATATGGTCATAAAAGCCTTGGATTCTATGCATCATGGAAGAAAAATGAAATTGCAGTAATAGAGATCGATGAGAGTCAATGGGGAGATCCAAGGGTTGTTTGAAAAGTACGAGCTACAATTATGCAGTGGTTTAGTAGGACAACAAAATTCGCAATAGCAACATTCTATTGTACAAATTATATACATGACATTTTGTAGAGATAACAAGAAGAAAGACCTTGTCAAGAAAAGCTAAACTTTTAGAAACAAAGGAGGAAAACTATCAGAAGCAGAGAGAGAACAGTGACAGGGGGAGTCATCCAGTTATGAGTAGAAAAGGTTGATGAAGGAGTCCTAGTAAGAGAGGTGAGAAATATTGAGTATTCTACAGAGGATACAATGGAAGTTGAAGATGAACAAGTCCAAGAATCAGAAGTTGGGTGTCATCCCATCTCACACCTAAGAGATTCCATCCTATTAGGGGGAGTTTGTATTGATTGAATATCTGATACCTCCGAAAAATTCTACAACATCTCAGGGGGAGCGTGTTTTCTTTGACATTGATGTCAAAGGGGGAGAAAAGAACAGGTTCGGGTGCCTTTGTTTCCATCAATGCCAAAGGGGGAGATTGTTGGAATGTTTTACAGGTAGCGTATGCTTGTCATTGATGGAAAGTACAACAACAATGATGGCTTGAGTATAGGTACAATGTGACAGGCGGGAACTAGAAGTATTTTGGGGAGACACAGCAGAGAAAGCTCATGAAGACCAGAAGAGATAGTGAAGAGGTGCACGCAGAGTGCAGAGTGTGCTTGTCATTTATGGAAAGATCAGAGTGTGCATTGATGGCAAAACAAGAACAACATAAGCTCAAGAGGATTAGCATAGAGTCACATGCAATGCGTAGGTGTCCACCAGGGACGAGGTTAACTCATTTCCAAAGCTCAAGAGAGATAGAGTACTCAGGATCTGAGGTGGATCAAAGGTCGAGGCATTTGACACTTAGAAATTATTCCAAGTTAGGAGAATGCGTAAGCTTGGGAGGATAAGCGACAGTGATCATTGGATCCCATTCAAAATTATTGATGACCATTAGATATGAACTTAGATAGGACGAGCACACAGATGGACGACAGATCTCAAGCATTAGATCCAAGCGCAGGGTTCACCTGTCGTTGGATCCAGGAGAACTTGCACGTTCTTTAAAGTGCAAGGTGAAGAGGGCTTACAAAATCCAGAAAGAAGGAGGACCGTCCATATTCGGGCAGGACACATGGTCACAGATCAACATTTCGTAGACCAAGAAGTCATAGGAAAGAAGTTCTCTATCCTTCCAAATCATGAAATGTGAAATGGAAAAATGATCTAAGTCATTGGATCGAGAATTGATCGGGGACGGACGCATGGCGAAAGATCAGAGCACCACAAAGACTCCATTTCAGAGTTTTGCAGACCGGGAAATCAAAGATCAAAGAAACATTAACCTTTGAAGTAGCTAGCCCTGAAATCCTGAAAGGTGAAAGATCAGAGCATGTCAAAGACTCCATTTCGGAGTTCCAGATACGAGGAGTTGGAAGAGTCAAGAGTCGAGACTCTTCATCAAAGGAATCCTGGAGTTGCAAAATCCGGAATCCTGAAATCTCGAAAGAGGCACATCAACAAGATTTTTGCAGACCAGGAAATAACTCCATTTCGGAGTCCTGGATACCGAGAGTTGAAGTGTCAAAACACTTCACCACAAGAGTGACGAAATGTTGAAATGGATAAATGCAAAACGCCGAAATCCTTAAATAGGCACATAAACAAAGAGTTTTGTAGACCAGGAAATAAATCCATTTCAGAGTTTTGGATACCTGGAGTTGGAAGATTCAAGAACTCTTCATCATCAGGAGTCCCAGAATCACGAAATGTGAAACGCGTAAATCCCGAAAGAAGGAGGACAGTTTCGGATACAGGGAGTTGGAAGAGTCAAGACTCTTAAGCATCAAGATTCCTAGAATCGCGAAATGTGAAACGCCGAAATCCTGAAAGCAGGAGGACAGTTTCAGATACCGGGAGATGGAGGAATGAAGACCCGAGACTCTTCATCATAGGAGTCCTGAAGTGTCGAAATGCAAAATTATGAAATGGAGTTTTTGAATAAGGTTGTGGTCATAGCCGGTGGTCACATCGTCGAAGAGCTGTAGAGAAGAGCTCTAAGAGTTAAGATCTTTTTATGTAGTTTCGGAGATCGCGACATGGAGAGTCGATATGCCTCGCAACAGGAATTCACGACATGGGAAATCGTGAAATGCTGAAATACAAAATGCCAAAATGATCGAAGCTAGTCCAGCTAAGTTCCTTTTTTGGAGTTTCGGAGATCGTGACTTGGAGAGTCGAGATGCCTCACAACAGGATTGCTGAAATGCCGAAATGCAAAACACATTTTGGCTGAGCCTGTGGTCACAAACATTGGACACATTGGCGGAATATGGAGGAAGGAGCTAGTGCAACCAAGCTCAATTTCAGAGTTTCAGGGATCAGTACATGAAGCGTAAAGAAACCTTAACCACGGGAATCCTGAAATGTCGAAATGAAAAATGACGAATTAAACGCAAGACCCTATGAACTCCATCCAACGATGCAGGTAAACTTGAATATGATCAGAGGGATATTGTTGCACTTCACAGTGTAACTGCCAGAATCGACTGATGGTTTCTTCCAGAGGACTTGAAGAGGCCTCAAGATGATCACCAGAGAAGATGAAGAGGCTCGAGGCATCTTCCATTGATTGAAGACTATTCTTAGAGGCAATTGATAGATGGATGTGCGTTGAATCCTGTAACTGCAAGAGAGAGGATTAGCTCGACTATGATAGAGAAGACAAAGAGTCTCAACTGCCAGAGAAGCTTTGGAATCTTGAGATAACACCCAGTGATGATGGATGCATGGGTGAAACTGCCAGAGAAGTTGAAGAGTTACCATGATAATCAAGCAGAGCACTCACAATGAGAAGGAGATGCAGAATAGAGAGAGACAACATAGAACATAGGATACGGGATAGCTGTGGAAGAGTAAAGTGGCAAAAACACCCCGATGTGGTTCAGATTGGGGCAGAAGAGGATGTAAGAGAAAGAAGCAGATTGCATGCACAAGGTGCACAGAGATTATAAGAATGTTGAACAAAGAAGAAATGGGCGTTGTTGTGGGGTGTGATTGAGGTGTGAAGAAGGAGGCAGAGCGCAACAACAAAAATGTACAGAAGGGGAATGGTGCATTGAAGGGACATGGCACAGAGAGCATAAAAGGGAAAAAGAATAGAAAGCACAAGAAGTGTGCAGAAGACACTGATGCAGACAGAGCAGTGCAGTGTAGTAGAACAGTGATGAGACTGGTAATCCATTGAAAAATGTTATATCACTGGAATAAGTCATAATAGCAAAGATTTATATTTCAGGGTGGTTGGGAGGTGCTACGGAGGACTTTTGTACTTAGAGGTTCAAGTGGGTGCTTGAACAAAGGGAGTTGTAGCTTCCATCTGGTTGTAGCCAGAGAAACCAGGGTGGCAGGGTGGTGCAAGGGAGAATGATTGTTCTCTATTATACAGGTTGGTGCCTGTGTGAATGGAAGTTGGTGCTTCCATCTAGTTGGTGCTGGAACACTTAGGGAGTTGGTGCTTCCTTCTAGTGGGTGGTAGAGAAACCAGGGAGTTGGTGCTTCCTTCTAGTAGGTGCTAGAGAAAACAAAGAGTTGGTGCTCTCAGCAAGTTGTTTCTTGCAAAACAGAGGTTGTAGCCTCATTATGATTTGGTGCTCATATTTATGATAATGTAAATGATGTAAAGATTGCTTATCATATAAAGAAGAAGAGGTTTTTATCCTGTATGGGTTTCCTTAGGAAATATCTATCTCTGTGTATCTCATATGTGTGACTGATGTTGAATGTTCTATTGCTTACTTCCCTGCATTATTGTGATTGTCATTAAATGTTGTGTAAAGAGTTTAAAATAAGCATAATTGTTT
>JZKD02S1616078.1:510958-546705 GCA_000966675.3 Picea glauca
ACCCCCCTCTTAGTTGTCCAACAATAGTTATTCTTCTGTCTGGAGTCATTGTTATTTATTTCCATTGTGGTGGCTTCCATTTCCAAATGGTGAATGGAAATAAGAGATAGTAATAGATGAATTATCCACCCCTCTCATGCAAATCCATGCAATATTGTATCATCTGATTCATGAAATACTTGCACCAATTCATTTGTGCGCCCTGTGCACAAAAATTGGCAAATAAAAAAGCATACAATGTGCACTCTCCCTTGGAATAGTTATTCATTACATTTCCCAAAATCAAATAGCATGTGTAACAGAATCATTCATTAGTGATTGGATCGATAAGAGCTTCACGACCTCCATGTATGGTGCCAAATTTATCATATAGGTTGAGTTCACCCTTCTTCCTGACACGCTTCCCTGAACCCTGAAATCCCTTTGTGAAATATTCTCCCTCCATGGAAAGTCCTATCAATTGATGGATATCAGTATCATGAATTGGATACTCTTGGTCCATCCATAATGATCCATTGTGTACCTGACTAATTGAAAACTTGGTGTTGCACACGATTTCACCAGTGGTATCAAAGATGATGATTCGTATTTTATGAGAAAAATGAAATGAATGTAGATTATTAACAAGTGCTTAACAAAAAATAACAGAGATACAATAAAAATGGTTTTCTACTCAATAAGGAAATAAGTTGAAACTGTAAAATGTAGCAGAAACAAGCTTGTTGGAATGGTGGTGGCTTATCTCTGAGAAGAGATGTAACGACTGCACTCATTCGCAAGAAGATGATTACAATGAGGATATGAAGGCATTTTTACAATGAAAAGGAATGAAAAAAAACCTATACATACCAAAACCCTAGACATTCAAAAAACTAACCATAGGATATCAACCGCCAAAAGTCATGTGGGCCCCGTTTGGGTAAGTTAGTACATCAACTTCTCGAGGTCGTAACTTTTGCATACGATCTTCATTTTAGGTGTATGGTATCTCGTTGGAAAGGTATCATCGAGGAGATTCAATTTGTAGTAAATATAGTAGGATATTACATATTTCTCCCCATGTCCCCATAAAAACATCGTTTAGGGCCTCAAAACAGCTCCGGAAGTGAAAAACTGCTAAAAATAGTAAATGACCAAAATTGCTAGAAAACTGTTTTGAGCCAGTTGCAAAAGGTGGGTGGCCATTGTTATTCGCTTGAATCAATCCTCCCTCCTTAGGAAGTAATTTTCTATATTGCGTTGAGTTCCCCCATCATATGAGGAAATTTATGTTGAATTTGGCCCCGGGTGAGCCACTTGCCTTGGTGCAGGAGTTGCCCTGGTTTGACAACTTGATAAAGATGGATCCTTTGTTGTCAAGTGTATTAGCAATCTATAATTTTCCCAAGGATGTGGAGGAAATCATAGAGGTAACATCAAAACCACTTCAAGTCTTGAATCTATCCCTCCAAGACTCAGAGAGGGATCTATTTGCCTGATATAACTTTGTTTGAGTATGGATCTTAGGCTAGCTATGCAGAATAGGATATGTTTTTTATTTGGGTAGGTGCAGAGAAGAGGAAACATGGGAAATGGAGTCATAATATGAGATTTAATAAAAAACAAATTCTATAGACAACCTGACAGGGAAAGGTAGGAATATCATTGGATCTTCATAGGCTTGAGGTATGGCAGAGGGGAAAAATGTTAAGAAGTTGAATTAAAGACAGAGCAATAAAGAATTATGCGTTTAACTTTCAGTGGAAAACATTGACATTGCTTTAAACTGTGAACATGGTGTTTTTACAAAAATCATGATCTTAAATCTCTTTAAGACAATAGAGAAGAGAAACACATATGAAAATAGAGGAGAACACAATCACAGTGACAAAAACTTCACCAATGGATTTGACACAAGAATCATATAACCGTTGCGACTGTATTATTGAATTGATGAAAAATACAGAAAGCTCTGTGGGATCTGATACAAGATTAAATCATGGTCCCTGACTAATCCCCTTTCACATTTGACTCATTACAACATATAAAATAGAATCTCCCTAGGCCCAGGAGGTCGAATTCAACCACATCGACTGAAAATAGCAACAAATCCCAAAAAATGTGGAACTGTCCACCATGAAAGATGGTCTGAATTGCTACAAAAAAGGGGTCAACTCAGACATTTGTTTCTCTTCAAAGGTGACACCTATGAAACAAATTAAGGAGGTTATTATAGATTCATTTTTCTGGAGCAAAAAACTCCATCGGTTTCTCATATTGCATCTCCAGCTCGCTGAAATAGATCCTGCAAAATCAAGATTGAAACAGGAAAAACTGGAAACCTGGAAAAAGGGTCTCAGAAAAGGATTTGATTCTCCCAAATGGTTGAATATATGAAAAATATGGAAGAGTTTTTTATTTTTCAACCCATGCTAAAAAAAACCTCTCTCGGGTTTTTAAAATGCATTTCCATTCGCACAAAATCTCTCTCGAAAGTCGACATTTTGAACAGGAAAAGAAAGCAATTTTAAAAGTTTCGGGAGGGTGGTTTTGGAGGGGAAGGCGGTTTACTTGGACCGCCATGAGGTGGTAAGTAGTATTTTGAGGCGAGTCCAATTTCACCATATGGTGACACCCGTCCCTCACAATACCACTAAATCAGACCCCCTTGGGGTGATGTGACGTGAGGGAAGGGGGGGTCTGAGTTGTACGGGGTAAAAGGTAAGTGGGGAAAAGATAAGTTTTTAATTTTTGTTTTGTTTTATAGTTTATGTTCTGTTTTATTTGTTTACGTGTTTGTTTTAATATTTTTTTTATTATATTTATTTTAATATTTATTTATTTTATGTTTATTTAATTTTTAGTTTTATTTTAATATTTTGTTTTTAGACTTGGGATAATTTGTATTTTTCTTTATTTTTATTGTTTTTAATGTTTATTTTATATTGATTTTTATTTAATGTTTATATTAATAAACTAATCTAATTATTAACAAACTAACTTAATAATTAATCATTAATTAATTAATAATTAATTACTAACAAGACTAACCTAGTTTATTAGTCTAAGTACACTAATTCAATTAATATTAACTTAATTATTCATTTATTATCCTAAGTTTGTTTATTCATGTAGAGATAAAATTGGTGAAGGGGTAAAGAAGTGAAGGGTGAGGGATTGAAGGGCACAACAATGGATGAAGGATGCAACAGGGTGATGGAGGATCGGGCGAAATGGATGGAGGGGGAAAGTGGAATCAACCGAGCCCAGTAAGCCATATGTCTTCATCACGGGAGCAATGCCAAATAAGAAACTGAAGAATCGAGTTACCTATGATTATAGGACCCCAACATAGTGCCCTTGATCTGTGTGTCCACAATATGATCATTGAATGTCTTTTGTATGCAGTCGGGGTTGAGATCTGTTATTGTCAGTTGTTATGCTACTTCTGAGGTGTCCAATAATGGTGGGAAATAAGGGAAAAGGAGATCCACATTGAACATTGGGTGCAAGCCAAGGAAAGGAGGAATGTTGAACTCAAAAGAATTATCCCCCACAACCTTGGTGATGGTGTACGACCCATAACGGAGTGGTCAAAGCTTCCGATGGGGTCCTATAAGGCGTTCTTTCTGCAAGTGCAACCAAACTTTCTTGCCCACCTGAAACTTATGTGGCACTCGATGTTGATCATGGCACTGCTTGAACCTGTCATTGGAATTCTATAGGATATCTTGAACCTATTGATGGATGTGTTGGATCTTCTCAAAGAACCGGGTGGCTTTGTCAGATTCAGCTGGAGTAGGATATGAGTCTGTCGATGTGACCGCAAGGGGAAGTGCAACATCTATGGGACCCAACAGTTGGAATCCCAACCCCAGATGAAAGGGGTTGTGGTTGGTTGAGCTATGAAGGGCTCGGTTGTAGCTATGTTATACATAGGGAAGGCTCTCATCCCATGTGCGAGGGTGATTTTAATTATACATGCAAAGGATATGCACAATCATTCGATTTAAGACCTCGGTTTGGCCATTTATCTGGGGGTGGAAGGTTGTGTATTTGGTAAGCTTGGTGTCCAACAGTGACCAGAGGCTCGACCAGAATGTGATAAGAAATCGATTGTCTTGATCTGAGACAATGGTTTGTGGGATTCCAAAATATACCCATACTCGTTCAGAGAAGATCTTGGCAGTGTCATTTGTTGTGATGTTCTTCTTGCAGGAAACCAAAATCACCATCTTAAAAAAACGATCAACAACCACAAAAACACAGTCATTTCCCCACTTGGTGTACAAGAGGCCTGACATGTAGTCCATTGAGATGGATTCCCATGGCCTGTCAAGAGTAGGAAGAGGGGTGTACATGCCCTGTTTTTTAGTGGTTGGTTTGGCAATGGCACAGGCAGTGCAAGACCTGATATACTTATTGACCTCCTATCGAAGTTTCGGCTAGTAGAAATGTTTATGTAGCATTGCCACTTCATTTTCGACACCGAAGTGTCCTACAACCAAACTATAGTGGGCTTCCTAGATCATCATAAGTCGCTTGCTTGATGGAACACAGATATGACCCAGACGACACAATAACCCATCTTGAAGATGGAAATTATCTACAACTTCATTTGCACCCAACATTTGGTAGGTGGTGGCGAAGTCTGGGTCTATCTCATAGATTTGGGGCCATCCATAGGTCTCATGGCCACAAGAGTATATCACCATGGTAAGTTTCATGACTGACAGTTTGTTGAGGCAATCAACGATGCGATTGGTTCTTCTTGTTTTATACTTTATGTTGAGGTGGAATTGCTGCAAGTATGTGGACCACATTTGATGGCAGTCATTTTGCAATTTTCCTTGTGTCTTCATGAACTACAATGGCTTATGATCAGTTTAGATGACTGTCTCTTTCCAAAGAATGTAATGTCTCCACTGGCGGTAGGATTTCACAATGGAGTACATTTATTTGTCGTAAGTAGGGTACTTACAGACAACATTTGATAGTGTCTCACTATGATAGGCCATGGGGTGGTCATGCTAAGTGAGAACGACGCCCAGAGAATAGTCTGAAGCATTTTTTTCAATCTCGAAGGGTTGTTTCAGGTTTGGTAGTGAAAGTATTGGGGTTGAGCAAAAGAACTACTTCAAATCATTGAAATCTTGTTGTTGGGATCGGCCCCACGCACATTTCGCCTTACCACCACCCCTGGTTATTTGGTTGAGGGCCCATGCAATATGGGAGAATCCCAACATGAACCTACGGTAGAAATTGATAGGGCCCAAGAAGCTCCGCATCTCAGTGAGTGTGGTTGGGGCTAGCCAGTCACGGATGAATTGGATCTTGGCTAGATCCATATGTATGCCATGTTGATCAATGATGTATCCCAGGTAATGGACCTTGTCCGTGCCGAATGAGCATTTTTCCAAGTTGGAATATAGCTTGTGATGTTGCAGAGTGTGTAGAACTTGTTGAATATGCTGCAAGTGTTCGGACCAAGTCTTGTTGTAAACGAGAATCTCATCCAGATACACCACTACAAAATTATTGGTGAATGGTCGCATGATATTTTCCATCATCCTCATGAAAGTGTCCAGAGAATTTGTCAAACCAAAGGGCATGACAAACCATTCAAAAAGGCCTTCCTTTGACTTGAAGGCAGTCTTCCATACATCTGCTTGTTCTATTGGGACCTGGTGGCAGCCAGACTTCAGATCAATCTTATTGAAGTATTTTTCCCCCATAAGTTGATCAAGGAGGTCATCGATTCGGGGAATCGGGTATCGGTTTCTGACTGTGATTTTATTTAGAGCTCGGTAATTAATGCAGATTCACGAGGTTCCATATTTCTTCTATACCATCACAATTGGGCTCCTACAAGGTGATGATCTAGGACAGATGTGGCCCATGTGGAGCAGTTATTGGATCTATCTCTTGATCTCCTCATTCTCTAATAGAGAGCGATGATAGACTGGCCCATTGGGAAGTGGTGTGTCGTGGGTCAAATCGATGGGGTGCTTGACCTGACAGTGAAGAGGTACCCTGGTAGGTGAGGAGAATATATCTGAGTATTCTTCCACAACCTTATGTACTTACTTCTTATGTGTGGAGAGGTCAACCACAGAGAGCCTGGGTGTGACTGTGATCTTTCGCTTATTCTGAGAGTGAATCACAAAGAAGACAAACTTCCTCGTCTGAGAGATGAAATTATTTCATTTCTTAGCAAAGATCAAGGAAATAGAAGTAGGTGGGACTGCCTCGTGTATCTTGTACAATTCCATGTTCAAAGTAATAATAACACTACGAGGCCTAGAATCATACAAAACATGACGTTTCCATAAATAAGGTTGGTTTAAAAGAACATCACAAACTTTGAGAGGATCAACATCACACAATACCTCATCTTCG
This sequence comes from Picea glauca, assembly GCA_000966675.3. NCBI lineage: Eukaryota > Viridiplantae > Streptophyta > Pinopsida > Pinales > Pinaceae > Picea > Picea glauca. The sequence goes on from JZKD02S1616078.1 coordinate 517,337, forward strand.
AAGGGATTGATGTCATACGATAGTCAACATTGTTGGCTGACGCAGAGATCGCTTCCTTGGCAGAGCCATCCAATGGTGTAGGGTTGTGTGTGTGGTGTTATTAGCAGGGCCAACCGCTTGATGACCTCTGCTGAGATGAGGTTCTTCTGGCTATCGCTATAAACAATGAAGTGTAGTACGGTGCCTTTTACCCACATCTGTGAATGGAAGAGGCGTTCTCCTTCTTCTGGCTCTTCTAGTTCACCAAGCTAGTGCTTGGTGGTAGAAACAGTGGCAATGGGTTCTGTGCCAATGATCCATTTTCCCCGTTATGGTTCTAGCTTAGATTTAGAACCCACCTCTGATTTAAAGGCTTTCACTTTGGCCACCAACAACTGCTTTGAGCGACAGTCAGTAGTGTTATGCCAAGGGTTCTTATGGAAGTCACACCACTTCTTGATATATTTCTTTGTCTTTCTGGTGTCCTTGTTTTCTTGTGGCTTGGACTGTTTGTCCTAATACTATCCATATTTTCTATGTCCTTTTTTCTGTGGGTTGGGGCCACCCTTTCCTAGATTTTGTTGTGAGGGGTTCCCAGGCCCAAATTGTTGCATCTTTTGTTTGAAATTCTGCTCGATTTTGACAGCATATCGGTAGGCCACACCCAAGGATGAGATGTCCAGAAATTCCATTTCAGTCTGGATGTATCTATGCAAAGAATCATGATACTTGAGCACCATATTTTGCTCTGAATACTTGATACCCAACTTGGTGCGCAAGGTATGGAAGATATTTGTGAAATATGGCACTGCTTGGTCTCTTTCTTGCTGCAGTGTGGTCTATTTGGTATACAAATCGTCATAACTTCCGACAGGGTAGTATTGTACCTTAATAACATCCATGAAGGATTCCCAGGTGGTTGTGACTATAAATAATGAGGGTTCCTCTATTTCCTTTTGCTCACAGAAATTTTCCCACCAATATTTGACATGGGGAACAACTTTGAGGAGCGCAAAGGTAATCTTTTCTCTATTCAAAAAGTTATGGACAAAAAAATACCCTTCTAGTAGATTCAACCACTTATCTACAACATTTGTATCTATATGACCTTCAAATATAGGAATATCGAAGTTTATTTGTACGTTGAAGGGGGCGGCGCCTCCACTCAAAGAAGGTGTGTCACCTATTGGTAGCCGCCAAAGGATTTGCGCAAAACTATCCATCATCTCATTCCTTTGTTGCATGAGGGATTCCTCAATCAACAGTTTGAAAGGATCTCCTATCCTGTCATATTTCTTTTCTCTTGTCATGAGAGGTCGCTTGGGCGTGCGATATATTTTTTCCTCAAGAAAAACAAGCTCAAGACCCAACTCTTTGTACTCTGACCAAGTTGGGGACATGCATTAAGACGACAAGGAGCAGACCGCTCTGATACCATTGATCCAAAATTTATGAGTAGAACGAAATGAATACATATTATTAACACGTTCTTAACAAACAATAATAGAGATACAGTAAAACCAGTTTTCTATTCAATAAGGAAATAAGATGAAACTGTAAAATGCAATGGAAACAAGCTTGTTGGAGTGGTGGTGGCTTATCTATGAGAAGAGATGTGACAGTTGCGCTCATTCGCAAGAATATGATTATAATGAGGCTCTGGAAGAATTTTTGTAATAAAAAGGAATTCCAAAATTCCTAGACATTCCAAAACCTAACCCTAGGAGATGAAGCACCAAAAGTCATGTGGACCCCATTTGGGTAAGTTAGTACATCAACTTCCCGGGGTCGTAACTTTTGCATACGATCTTCGTTTTAGGCGTATGATATCCCATTGGAAAGGTATCATCGAAGAGATTCATTGTGAGGTAAATATCAAAGGAACTACAATATTTCTCCTCCTTTTCCCAAAAAAAAATCGTTTAGGGCCTCAAAACGGCTCCGAAAGTGAACAACTGCTAAAAATAGTAAATTACCAAAATTGCGAGAAAACTGTTTTGAGCTAGTTGGAAAAGATGGGTGGCCACCAATATCCACCTGGATCAGACAACAAAATCATGCAATTTCATCATAGTTGACTCCCATAGCGGCACATTTAGATTTTAACCTGGTACAATTATTTACTGCAAATAGATTTTCATTAAAATAATAGAAAAGATACAATGGAAAATACACACATTACACATAGATTTTTCCCTTGGAAATGAAAACTGGGAAAACCAACATCTTCTATATTCATTCGCTCCATACATTGTTTACAATAAAATATACATATAGGATATTATAGCATCCAAAACCCTAATCCAATAACCTAGATAAGTCAACTACCCTAATTTCTTAACCAGAAATAGAAAACCATCAGCAAAAACCATGTGCCAAAAAACCACCCAAATATGAACGCAAAGAATTGCCAAAAAAAAAAATCGGGGGTGTTTCCCCCAAACCCCTGTGTAGGGGGGCTCCTGCCCCCTTGTGACTCCTCGAGAAAGGGGCACTCTACCTCCTGCATGCCTAGTGCAACATAGACACTGCATCTATACATGAAAACAATATAACACATACCTAATGTTCTCCCACTTGTTGTTTTCTTCGCATACATGGGGTTACAGGGTTACATAGTCAACAATCCAAGGAAACAATGCCTATATATTCTCTACACCAATAGAACGTATTAGTGCTCACATATTTTGTTAATGAATCTGCAACATTCTTCAAAGTGTCCACCTTCATCAACTTTACCTTCTTTTCTTGAACCATGTCTCTCACAAAGTGATATTGAACATCAATATACTTTGTCTTTGAATGCTAAGTTGGGTTCTTCGCTAGAAAAAATGTACTCTAACCATCATAATATATCCTTATAGCTTCTTGTACCAACCCAATGCCTGAACACAATATTTATAACCATATTTCTTCCTTTCTTGCATGGGTGGTTTTCATGTATTCAGCTTCTGTAGTCGAAAGTGCCACTACAGACTATCTTTTTCTCATCTAACTAATTTCTCCTCCAAACAGGTTAAACACATACCCGCTTGTATATATTCTACGATCCAAATATCTAACCCAATATACATCCAAAAATCCATGTATTTTCAACACTCTGTCCAAACCTGGTCTTCCTTGGTAGTACAATCCATAACCAGTAGTGCCACACAAATACTTGAAAACTCTCTTTTCTATTGTCCAATGCTCCTTCCCTATTTTTGAGATATACCTGTTCAAAACTCCCATTGGATGTGCAATGTTTGGTCTACTATATACCATTGCATGCATCAAACTTCCAACCACACTTGCATATGGAACACAAGACATGTCCTCCTCCTCTTCATGTGTCTTGGGACATTAATCTGCATATAACTTTACACCTACAAGAATACAAACCCTGACTGGTTTACATTCCTGCATATTAAACCTCTGCAATATGGTCTTGACACATTTTCTCTGATTTAACCAGAGTTTCCTATTTTCCTGATCTCTTTTAATTTCCATGCCCAAAATGAAATTTGAAGCACCAATATCATTCATATCAAATTTAGAGGAAAACTGAGTTTTCACATCTTGTAGAATCTCCTTGTTGTTTCCTATCAGCAACATGTCATCCACATACAAGACCAAATAAATCAAATGATCACCAATTAATTTGAAATATAGACAGTGATCCTATTTTCTTCTTGTGAAGCCAAGTCCCAACATATAAGTATAAAAAAATCTATACCGCGTCCTTGGTGAATGTTTTAAACCATACAGGGAATTTTTTATCTTGCATACTAACTCCTGCTTTCCCTTCCCAACAAAGACTTATGTATGATTCATGTAGATTTATTCTTTCAGATCCCCATGTAGGAATTTTCTCTTCACATCCATCTGTTCTACTTCAAAATCAAATGCAACAACAACAAATAACATCAATCTAATAGAGGTTAACTTGGAAACATGAGAAAAAATCTCACCAAAATCTATTCCCTCAACTGGGGAATAACCCTTTGCTACTAACCAAGATTTGTATTACTCCAGTTTTCCTTCTTCATTCAGCTTCTTTTTAAATACCCATTTGTTTCCAATGGCATTTCTTCTAATAAAAAACTCCACTACATCCCAAGCCTCATTCTTATCCAAGGCTGCCATTTCTTCAACCATGGCCTTTTCCCATAGTTTTCCATCCTATGAATCCATTGCCTTCCTAACAATTCTACGATCATTATCGGTAGTAGACAAAGAAAAATTTGAATGGAAATCATGTGGAGTATACCTTTTTGATAGCCTTTTTTCTCGAACTGATCTCCTAAATACTGGAGTATGAATATCTTCTTCTTCTGATTCATGTTCTTCTAGAGAGTTTGATTCATCATCCTTTAACTCAAAATCTTTTTTCTTTGGTTCTTCCTTACTTGGTATGAATTCATGTTTGAAAACATATTTCATTTCTCTAAATACCACATCTCACCTATACATAACCTTCTTAGCTTATGGGTTCCAAAGCTTATAACCTTTGAGACCATCTTTATACCCAATAAAGATACACTTTTCAGACTTCTTATCTAGCTTACTCATGCTTTCATTTTGGACATGGGCATAGGCCTCATAGCCAAATACCTTGAGATGTGTGAGAGAGGTTTTATTACCAGTCCATACCTCATGTGGAGTCTTGTCATCTAGTGCTAATGAGGGTGATCGATTGACCAAGTAACATGCAATACCCACTGCCTCTTTCCAAAATTCTTTCCCTAACCTAGCACCACTGAGAATGCACCTTTCTTTTTCCATCAACGTCCTAATCATCCTTTTTGCAACTCCATTATGATGAGGTTTATAAGGAGTAGTACTCTGCCTTGCTATATTTTTTTTCTTTCATAATTCTTCACATTCATTCTGAAGAACTCTCCATCATATATGTCCTCAACACCTTAATTTTTTTTCTTTGTTTGATTCTCAACAAGATCCTTAAACTCTTTAAACCTATCAAAGACTTCAGATTTCTTCCCGAGGGAATATATCCAATTAGTCATAGAGAATTCATCTATAAATGAGACATAGTACACATATTTTTCCAATGATGGAATTGACACAAGTCCAAACACATCATTGTGCACTAGCTGTAATATTCCTTCTACCCTCGTTGCACTAGAGGGGAATCTTACTCGATTATTCTTCCCATACACACAATGTTCACAAAAATAAAAATCTAGTGAGAAGTTAGACATACCTTCAACCATACATTTACCATGTAGTAGTCGAATACCCTTCTCTCCGATATGATCCAGTCTTTGATGCCATGTCATAACCTTTTCTCCAGAGACCGTAGGAGTGTTTTCTTCTTCAACTCCAATATCAGGAACAATGGAACTATTACACTCATGAGTAATAGTTCTTCCTTACAACTTATACAGAGTTCCAATCCAAACTCCCTTCAGCAACACCACTGCTCCTCGAACCATCCTGCAAGTTTATTTTTCAAATATTGTTTTTACCCCTGCATCATCCATTTCACTTACATAAATCAAATTTGTTTCCAATATTGGGATGTGAAAAACATCAAGTAGTGTTATAATCCTTCCATATTTGATCCTCAACTTGAATTTTCCCTCGTCCTATTATTTTGGTTGTCGATTCATCACCTAGGAAAACATTACCTCCATCATACCTTTCATATTTACACAACCACTCCATGTGGGGAGTCATATGAAAGGATGCATCAGAGTGAACCTGACATGCCTCATGATCTGCATGTATCCTTGAAGAAGCCCAGTACACATCCCCTCCTCCTTCCTTTGAGGTCTTTTCTTTTGTAGAGGGAGCACCTTCATATCCATTCACTCTCTCAACATTCTTGGATATACATTGCTTCTTGAAGTGCCCTTCTTTTCCACATATCTAGCATACCTTTACAAAATTTCTGGGAGATTTAGATCTACCCTTATATTTAGATCTCCCACTTGAGGACTTAGATGTATTTCTTTTCTGGGAGAATCCTCTTGCAAATAATGCACGTGTGATCTATCCTTCCATGTTCTTCTATCTCATCTACTCTGACAACAAGGATTAGACCACATCATTGAAAATCAAGATAGTTGTATTTCTACCTATGGCCACAAACAGACTATCCCATGAGTCTGGTAAAGCGCACAGTAAACTAATACACTCATCTTCATCTAAAATTTTAATCTCAATAGATAATGATTGGCTTACCGCATTATTGAAGGCAGTCATATGCTCTGTCACAGAGTCTCCATCTCTCATCCTCAAGTTATATAGATTCTTCCACAAGAACAGTTTATTTACTAGGGACTTAGACTGATACAAGTTCCCCAACTTATCCCATAACTCCTTGTTTGTATATTCCCCTGACACATTCAATAATACTAAATATGAGAGACATAATCAGATTGTGCTCTTCGCCTTCCAATCCAACCTTTTCCAGTCATTTGTCATCATTCCTGTAGGTGTAGTACCTGGATCCACCCTAATCCACTAATTTTTGTCTACCAATAGATATTCCATATTGAGCTTTCACAACTCAAAAAATTTCCCATTAAACTTCTATATCTCTATTTTCAAATTGCTCGCCATTTCTTTTCACTTCAAGAATCAATACTGAATATCTCTCACGATAAGAAGGCTTATCAAAGTCCCAAGTCAAACCCCTGACCATAAAGGCATCCCCCTAAAGACAATAATTTCTCTGATACCAAATGTAGATTTTAACCTTGTACAATTATTTACTGCAAACATATTTTCATTAAAATAACAGAAAATATACAATAAAAAATACACACCTTACATAGATATTTTCCCTGTGGAAACCCAAACTAGGAAAACCAACATATTCTATATTCATTCACTCCATACATTTTTTACAATACAATATACATACAGGATCACGTATCATCCAAAATGCTAATCCAATAACCCATATTAGTCAACAACCCTAATTCCTTAACTGAAAATAGAAAACCATCGGCAAAAACCATGTGTCGAAAAACCGCCCAAAAATGGACACAAAAAACTGCCAATTTGTTTTTTCCAGGGGCTCTACCCCCAAACCCCCACATAGTGGGGATCCCACCCCCTTATGACCCCCTAGGAAAGGGGGTGTTCTTCCCCCCTCTTACACCCATACACACCCTACGCAACGTAGACACTACATCTATCCATGCAAAGAATATAACAGATACCTAACATCACATAGGGAGTCTTCCATTGCGCATTCACCTCTTTGGAGGGAAGGGGAAAATATTCCATGTATGCATCAACCTTCATCTGGGGAAACAAGTCCCCATCTGAAAAATCTATGTCAAGCAGTCGAGATTTCTCGAATTTACCCTATAGATCACCCAGAATACCAACTCGCGGATCGTGGATATTCGTTGGAACAAAAAGCTTTGGAAGTGCAACCTGAGAAATATTTGGTACGAACCATGAAAAAATAGATGTGTTGATACACACAAATAATTGGGGAGGACAACGAAGGGGCATTCTCACTGAATTCATGTTGGGCTCCTGAGATGAGATTTCAAACAAACAAAACATACACAAAGACTTGGACAAGAAGTGACCATTGAGTTATAGACAATCATGAGGATGTGACGTGGGATTAGAATTTAACTATCATTAAGGGTAAACTACATAGATAATTGAGCATTAACAATAGACATGACCGATAAGCATAGATAAATATAATTCGTGATTCGGGAAATAAAGGGCACAAGTGTCAACATAGATTTGACATGGCATGACATGTGGGGAAATAACTAACACGTCGATGGCTAACCTAAAACGTCTCGGAAAACATTCAAACATAAATAAATTTTACTGACATGGACAGGATATCGACAAAAAGGTACTAATGGATTTTAACGAACAATGTGAAAGTGACACGAAAATGACTACAAACATTAGAAGTTACTAAATGCATAAAATTTTAGACATACACTCCCAAACACAGACTAGATAGAATGAAAATGACAACTAGACCCTAGGGGTGAGTAAGAGTTGGACATGTCATTGCTTTATTGGAAAAAAGGGTAAAACACAAAATAAAATGGAAACCTACCTACTTTATTCACTCCTTGTGATAGGAGTGAGGAAAGAATTTCTTCAATGAGTAGTGAGATAGGACTGCAGGCATGTTCCATTCACCCATCCCAGAAAAAGAACACCATCTAGTGTGTCAATCTAATATCTCATGACTCCTAAATTTCTACAACTATAAAGGTTCCAATTCAATGCATTTGTAGCTTCCATGTATGATTTTGGTACTTACTGTCATAGAGTAATACCCGTTCACCTTGAGAAAACATCTTGGTCCTAATGTGCCTATCGTTCAATGATTTTTGTCTAGCCTTCTCCACAGTGTGATGAAAATATGATAAAAATATGGCTTCTTCAATTTCTAGTAGTTCTGCAACTCATTCCACAACAGACTCATCATCTGTCATCTAAGTAACTTGTGCAATGTACATACTTGGAGTGAGGAATTCAGCTGGAACTACTGCTTCTCTCCCATAAATCAGCTGGAAAGGGGTATACTTGTGTAGATTCTTCATAGTGGTTCTATATGCCCAAAGAATAGTTGGAACACTCTCATCCCAGTCATCCTAATTAGTTCAACATAATTTAGTCAACCCCTTATCCAAAATATTTTTGAATTCTTCCACTATATCGTTGGCTTGCGGATGATAAGGACTACTCTTATGATGTTGGATCAAAAATTCTCTAGTGAGGGTGGAAGTTGTCTCATTGATGAAATCGACACCCTAATCACTAGTTAATCTCCTAGGACATCCAAATCGAGTAATAATGTTCTCAAATATGAAACTTGTTGTTGTGTCTGTAGAAGAATAATTAATAGGTTCTACCTCATCCCAACAAGTCAAATAATATGTTGCAGTAGTGATGTATCTTTCTGTTGAATGTTTTTCCGGTGGATTAATAGGTCCAATAAATTCAACAACCAACTTCTTAAAATCTTGTAGAGCTCGAACATGATGTAATGGAAACTCATCCATGTGCGATGGATCAACAACCCTATGACAAACATCACATTCTATAGTGTATTATTCAACATATTTAAATACATTAGGCCACCATAAACCTCCTTGAAGTACTTTCTATGCAGTCACCTTCCCTCCAACATGACCTCCTACAACTCCACTATGACACTCCCACAAGATATCACGTCTTCCATGGTCAAGTACACACCTTCTAAGAATGTTATCCAATCCCAAATTATATATTTGACTTGCAATCAATTGATATTCTTCTGCACGAACCCCCATATGTATCTTGTGTGTTTCAAAATAACCATCAAGGAAGACACCAATGCTCATTAATAAGTAAATATTAGAGAGAAATTATGGAACAACTTCAATCTTAAATAAATATGCTTATGGGATATAGTCATCTATAGCTCCACCAGTTTCTCCCGACTCTAATCGAGATAAGTGTTCAGGGACAATGCTCATCTTTCTTGGCTTGAAAAAAAATTTAAAAGAGGATTTTTGGAACAACAAGAGAAACCTACAAATCCTTCCTTCTAACACAGGCTTATTAACCAAATATTTCAAACCTCAATGATCAATGAAAAACTTGAAATGACCTCCCAACAAATATTGTCTAAACTTTTGTAGAGCATAGTGTTAGGAAATGAGAAACACTTCCACACTAAACGTAGCAGAAGAGAAGAAGAATTTAATCAAGAATGTAAATGACAAGGAAATCACACAGTACTTAGAGATTTTACCCTCAAAACCCAAACCGGGAAAACCAACATTCCTTGAGTGTTCTTCTCTCTTGTTGTCTTATTCAATCTTAATAAAAGGTTACATGTCTAACCTTGGTCCACACCTAAGAAACAATCGACATCATACCCTCTTTCCTGCGCAAGAACAACCCTGTACCCAATCCAACTTACATATACATGACCAACAACCTATGATTCATACATATTTTTCATTATCCTTTACGGCCTTACAAAAAGCCTCTTTATAGGATTTACAACAAGAAAAATTCTAAAGACTTGGGGCCAAAAAATGGTTACAAATCCATGCATATCATTGGTTGTAAATCCCAAAAATCTCATTATTATGTTATAGTCGAGTCCAAGTAATATTACCAATCAACTACCAATCAACCTTTATTTGGTCTTCATTCGATCGCCACACGTCCACCTATAAACCTCTCTTTGGTTGACCTCTTTGACTTTCTTTTCTATGCCTTTACCATGTCTAACTGCCTTGACCTTTGAATTCGAATTTACCCATTCAATTCACCTCGACCTTTGAGTTGTTTTCAATCCACCTCGACTTCGACTGTTAGTCGATTCACCTCGAATAAAATTTCACTACAAAGAATATAACAACCCAACATTGTCCCACTTGTTGTCTTATTTGATGAAACGGGATATTCCTGAAGTTTCATTCCCAGAACCAAAGAAGCAATTCTGATTGCCTCTCTGCACCAACAGAACTTCACAACACTCATAGACTTTCTCAACGATTTTGTTATATTTTCCAATGTGTCTACTTTCTCTAGTAGTGCCTTCTTACTTTCCACCATGTCTCTTACGAAATGGTATTGTACATCAATGTGCTTAGTCTTTGAATGATAAGCAGGATTCTTTTCCAGAAATATTGTGCTTTGACTGTCACAACTTACCTTCATAGCTCTCTGCTCAAACCTGATTCCTGAACAAGGCCTTTGCAGCTATACCACTTATTTTCTTCCATGAGTGGCCGCCCGGTAGTCAAATTTTGTTGTTGAAAATGCTACGACCTCATTTTGCTTACTCGTCCAACTTATTGCTCCACTGAACATCTTGAAGACATATTCATTGGTTGACATTTGTCGATCCAGATCTCTAGCCCAGCCAAGGTCGACAAAGCCATGTACATTTAATTTACCACGGTCACCTTCAGGTCTTCCTTAGTAGCATATAGCATAGTCCTTCATGCCACACAAATACCTGAATACTCTCTTGACATCAGTCCAATGCTGCTTTCCAGGTGTCGACATGTACCTTCTCAACAATCCCACTCCATGGGAAATGTTTGGTTGAGTGTAGACCATCGCATACATTAGAATACCAAAAACACTTGCATAGGCAACGCAATCCATGCAATTTATTTCTTCTTGTGTCTTTGGACACTATTTAGCAGTAAGCCTTGCTACCACAGGAATTGGCACCTTCATTGGTTTGCAATCTTGCATGTTGAATCATTTCAGAATCGTTTCAATATACTTTGTCTAATTCAACTAGAGATTTCTAGTGGCTTGATATCTCTTAATCTCCATTCCTAGAATGAAGTTAGTTGCACTGAGTTCCTTCATGTTGAACTTGGAGGATATCTTCTTCTTCACCTCCTTTATTGCATCCATGTTGTTTCCAATCAGAAACATGTCATCGAAATATAAAGCTACATATATGAATTTCCCACCTTCTTCATTGGAATATATGCAATGATCAACTTTGCTTATCAAAAATCCCAAACTAAGGATGTATGTGTCGAATTTCTGGTACCAAATCCTTGGAAATTTATTTAGACCATATAGGGATCTTTTCAATTCACACACCAACTCTTTCTTTCCCTTTACTACAAATCCTCCATGATGTTTCATGTAGAATTATTCTTCTAGGTCCCCATGTAGGAATGTTGTCTTCACATCCATATTTTCTATTTCTAGATCAAATGTTGCAGCCAGAGACATTAGTACTGTAATGGAAATTAGTTTTTCAACAGGGGGAAAAATATCACCGAAGTCGACTCCCTCAAATTGGGAATAACCTTTGTCTACTAGTCGATATTTGAACTTCTCAACTTGTCCTGGCACATTCATCTTCTTCTTGAATACCCATTTTCTACCGATGAGATTTCTTCCACTAGGTAACTTTACTAAATCTCATGTCTCATTATTGTGCAAGGATTCCATCTCTTCAACCATGGAATCCTTCTATAGTTTACCCTTTTTTGAGTCGACTACCTCACCAACCAACTTGGGCTCATCAGGCTCATCGTCAATAGAATTTAGCATGAATGCATAACAAAATCTGGGTGGATTATACCTTTAAAATAGTTTTCTTATTATTTATGACCTCCTTACCACCGAAGTTTGTTGTTCCACCTCTTCCTCAGATTCAGTCGACTCATCTGAATCATCTTCTTTGTTCCTCAGTTCAAACCACGCCGTCTGAGGATTATTCTTGGTTTGAACAACTTCTTCAGGATTAGAATTACCTTCGACTTCTCTGAATACCACATATTAACTATACTTTGTTCTCCTTGATGCAGGATCCCCGAGCTTATATCCTTTCATTCCTTCTTTGTACCCAATGAAAATACATTTGATTTCCTTCTTATCCAACTTGCTCCTCTTTTCCTTGGGAACATGCACAAATGCATCACAGCCAAATACTTTGAGATGTGAAACTGAAGGATTCTTACCCAACCATACCTCATGTCGAGTCATGTCGACTAGTGCCGATGAAGGAGACATATTCACCAGATATCTTGTAGTGTCTACTGCCTCCGTCCAAAATTCTTGTGCTTGCCCAGTACCACTTAGAATGCTCCTTTCCTTATCCATCAATGTTATGTTCATTCTCTTAGAAACTCCATTTTGTTTTGGGGTATATGGTGTGGTATTTTGGCGTGCTATGGCACACTTCTTACAAAACTTATCAAAAAAAATTCCACAGAATTCACCACTGTTGTCATTTCTCAGTACCTTAATCTTCTTATCTGTCTGGTTTTCTACAAGAGATTCCAACTCTTTAAATTTATTGAAAACCTTTGATTTCTTGTTTAGTAAATATATCCATGTCTTATTGGAAAAATCATCTATGAAGAAGACATAATACAAGGATCCACCAAGTGAAGGCATTGTAAGCGGGCCAAACACATCACTATGTGCCAATTCTAGAATCCCATTTTCCCTTGTCGCTCAAAATGGGAACCTCACCTGAATTTGTTTTCCATATATAAAATGTTCACAAAAGTTGACTTCTAAACCACATTCATGAAAACCTTCGACCATACCTTTGATGTGAATAACTCAAAGTCTTTTTTCTCCAATGTTTCCCATCCTCTCGTGCCATATCATGGTTGGGTTGAATTTATCATGTCTTGTTGAGTCGGTTTGTACCAACTCAGCCTGAGTCTGGTCAAGTTGGGTCAAAGTCGAGTTGAATTTAGGAGAAATGATGTTGTTTCATCCAGTCGAGTAGACATTCCCTAACAAATTTTATAGGGTTCCAACATGAACTCATTTCATTAAGACCATCACACCTCTGACCATATTGCATGAATCCTTCTAAAATAGAGTATGCACTCCAACATCACTCATCTTACTGAAATATATTAGGTTTCTTATCAAACCCAAAATGTGTAGCACACCTAGAAGGGTTCTTTTCCTCCCATCCTATGGTATCAATCGAAGTCTTCCTCATTCAACAAATTTGGTTTTCAATTCGTCCCCCAAGAACACATCACCTCCATCATATTATTAATATTCACATAACCATTCTCTATGTGGTGTGATATGATAGGATGCTCCTGATTCTGTCAATTAAACACCTAGATTTGATTGTGTACTAGTCGACACTAGGTACACATCATCTCCCTTATCTGAGGTTGTCTTTCTCTCAGTCAACTGCTTCTCATCGGATCCCATACTGACTTCCATCGCTCTCGAATTAGAGTCCTTTTTTAAATTCCCAGCTTTATCGCATTTCCAACATATTATTTTCAACTGAACTAGGGGTTTAGATATACCCTTCAACTTAGACTTTCTATCGGAGAATTTTCCTTTATCTCTTTCAATCAGTCAACCTCTCACCACTAAATCATATTTGTTCAATCCTTCCACATTATTTCTTCTCATTTGTTCTAACAGTAGAGAATAAACCATGTCTTATAGCACAAGTGTGGTCGCATTACTCCCTATATCCACGACCAGGATAACCTAGGAATCTGGCAGAGAACATGTTCTTCCTTGATCTATTTCAATCGATTGACCTCTCACCACTAAAGCATATTTGGTCGATCCTTCCATGTTGTTTATTCTCATTTGTTCTAATTGTAGAGAAGAAACCATGTCGTATATCACTAGTGTGGTCATATTACTCCCTATATCCATGACTGAGCTATCCTAGGAATCTGGAAAATAACATAATAGGCTTATACACTTATCCTCCTCAGTGATTTTAATATCTACATATGATAATTGGCTTAAAATGGTGTTAAACGCATTAAAATGCTCAGTCACTGAGCTTCCATCGCTCATTCTCAAAAGATATATTTTCTTTCTGAGAAACATATTATTTACCAGATATTTTGACTGGTATAAGATTCCCATCTTGTCCCACAATTTCTTGGCTGAATATTCACCTGAGACATTTAGCAGTACCGAATCTTCAAGAAAAATCTGAATCATACTTCTTTCTCTTCTTTCGAGTTTCTCCCATTATTCCTTCGACATTCATGTTGGATGGGTATCTGGACATAATGTTTTCCATTGTTTTAGATCTACAAGAACATCTTCCATTTTAAGCTTCCAAAGCTACATCTTCCATTTTAAGCATCCAAAGCTCAAAATTACTTCCATTGAATTTTTCTATCTCTATTCTTGAACTTCTCCCCATTCTTTACCACGATCTTCAACATAATTTATGACTTAAAACTCTTACTATACCTAGGGTTCATTTCTCAGATTCAAGATTCGTAAATGAAGATATGATACATATCAAAGCATAACAAGACTTTGATACCACTTGTCAGAGTAGTTATGATACCACTTGTCAGGAAATGAGAAACACTTCCACACTAAACCTAGCAAAAGAGAAGAAGAATTTAATCAAGAGCGTAAATGACAAAGCAATCACACAGTACACAAATGTTTTACCCTGGAAAACCAAAACATGAAAACCATCATTCCTTGAGCATTCTTCTCTCTTGTTGTCTTATTAAATCTAAATAAAATATTACATATCTAACCTTGGTCCACACCTAATACAAAATCGACATCATACCCTCTTGCCTATGTAAGAACAACCCTATAGCCAATCCATCTTAGATGTACATGAACATTAACTTATGATTCATACATATTTTTCATTGGCCTTTACGACCTTACAACATGCCTCTTTATAGGATTTACAATAGGAAAAAACCTAAAGACTTGGCACCCAAAAATGGTTACAGATCCATGCAAATCATTGATTAAAAATCCTGCAAATCTCAAGATTCTGTTACAGTCAACTCCAAGTTGCATTACCATTCGACCACTAGTTGGACTTCATTCAGTCTTCAATCAGTTGCCACATGTCCGCCTGTCGACCTCTTTTTGGTTAACCTCCTCGACTTGTTGTCGATGCCTTTACCATGTTGAACCACCTTGACCTTTGACTTCGAATTTACCTAGTCAATTCACCTCGACCTTTGACTTGTTTTCGATCCACCTCGACTTTGGTTGTTAGTTGATTCATGTCAACTAGAATTTCACTACAAATAATATAGAAACCCAACACATAGACCATGGATAACCCCTCCCTTTCTATGGTAGTGTAGTTGTGCTCGGCTTGTGATAATTTTCTATTGGCGAAATAAATAGGATGATCTATATTTCCTTCACCGGTTTCTGCAAGAACAACACCTAAAGTAGTGTTAGAAGCATCAATGTGTACATCAAATTTACATACTAATTAGGATACGTCAAAATAGGGGAACTACTTAAATTTTCTTTCAAAATTTTAAAATCTTTGTCACGTTCAAGTGTCCAGTGAAAAACTTCAGATTTCTTCAACAACGTCTCCAGTGGGGAAGTTATACTTACGTAATTCATGATGATCTTGAAATAGTATCCAATTTGACTCAGAGTGGATCACAATTGTTGGGAAGTTGTAGGGGGAATCATATTGAGAATAAAAACAACTTTCGTAGGATCAACCAGAACTCCTTCCCCAGACACAATATGTCCCAACAAATTTCCAAAAGGTACATAAAAAATGCATTTCTTCAGATTCAGTGAAATTTGTAACTATATGTAGCAGTCAAACATTTTCCGAATCAGGCATATGTTTTCCTTTAGAAAATTGTACATAGTCCATTCATCCATGTAAACTTCAATAAACATGTGGATAAAATCATGGAAGGTAGCACTAACAATCCTAGTGAACACAACAAGGGCATTCTTAAGCCCAAAATGCATAACATTATAAGAAAACAGACCCTATTCAGTAGTAAAGGTAATATTCCTTTTATCTTCTTACGTGATCCTGACTTGATGATATCCTGAAAATCCATCAGCGGAGGAATATGCTTCATTCCCATCCACATTATCAAGTACTTCATCACTGAATGGAGTAGGCAATGGATCATGCATACAATTTGAGTTCAAACTTTTGTAGTCCACACAAACTCTTATGTCAACAATTCGTTTCTTACTCTGTATAACAATAGGACTGATCCACTTGGCTTCATCTACAAGGAAAATTAATCCAACTGCAAGCATTTTTTCAATTTCCTTCTTGACCTTTTCTTTGACTCTAGGGTTCAGGCGATACAGTCTATGTTTGATTGGCTTATCATCAAGATTCAATTTTATTGTTATTTATCCTAAGTTTCTTTTAATTAATTTAATTTCTGAGAATATTTTATGTAATAAATCTGCATACTCCCACAACAAAGCTTGGATCTTTGTCATAGTTTGTTCATCCCAATAGTCTCCATAGAATCCATCTTGTGATGCTCTTCTCTCTCAATATTCATCTTATGAAACTTTATAGGTTTAGTATATGAAATATTGCCATTACCTGATAAAGTGTCTTAACTTCTCTTGTTCCCGCAAATTCCTTAAAGGTCAAATGTCTAATCCCCTCCAAGTCTTCACGATCTTTAAGATCCTTTTCAATCTTGTTGCAAGCCATGGGAATCCTTGCAGGTGATGGATTATAACTAAATTGAAGAATATCTTCATGTTCATGGAATACTTTAGTTGAATACCTATGCTTGAATTCATTAGTAAACAACATTTTCTTGTTTTTTTTTAGAAAATATGTGATTTATGAAGACTTATCAGAAAAGGATAAATCATGATAGAATTTTTCCTTGTAGTACTTTCCAGCATGCAGCCTGTCTTCTGGTATCCTCGTGTACATACCAGGATTTTGGAATTGTTCCTAGAGAATGAAATAAATGTTGTAATAAGAAATGAGATGGAAGTTGTGCAGTTTTCCATGCCTTGAGAAAATACTCAATATGCTCAACTGGATCAAATAAACCATCATTTGTCTCCAAATTTTGGATCTGACTCTTCATCTTCTCATCCTTACTTGAATGGAGGAAGGAAATGATATTGTATGGAAATATTGACCTCATCCCTAGAATAAAGATTTCATTTATGGGTATCCCACCATCTAGCTAAGGAATATCTCAAAGTTATGTCAAGAGATAAAATTATTTTCTGTACCACAACCTTATTCTCCATATCAATGAGAAAATGGTGTATATTAGAGGTGTCATTGTATGTTGGATAGTTACTTACTTTGGTCCCAATCCACCTTACTAATCTAATAGTTTCACAACATCTTGAAAATCTCTCATACCGCCCTTGCTACCAATTACTAAATGTTTCTTCAAAATCTTCGTCCATAGACTGGACACTCCTCCAACTAACTGATCCATCTATAGTGGGGTTAATATAATCATATCATTTCCTTGTAGTCATATTATACAATTGATTAATGAAATATGATTCCATATTATCATCTGCAAGTTTAGTATACCATGGTCCTTGGTATGGATCTAAAGGTTGAGTGACCTTCATACCATCAAACTGAAAAGTCACAGTTTCCTTTTTGAGATCAGTGAAAACATAATTTTCATAATCTTAGTTAATTCCTAGTAGAGCTGGATATGAATCATTCTCCCCCATTATTTCAATAACCTCAAAATCGATAATTGTTTTGACACCAACTAAGTCTACTTCGACATTATGTATCCTTCCTATTGGAAAAATGCAGCATTGATTTTCCAGCCTTAACTGAATAGGGGAATATACTAACTTGGGTTTTCCCATTTCCTCCCAAGTCTTCTTCATAAAAATTTTGACATCAGAGCCCAAGTCCAACATAACATCCTTGATCTCATATTCATATATATGGGCATTCAATCTGAATTCTCTTCCCTCCCTCGTCTTTCTTCTCTGCACCCTACTTTATCTTGTTTCTAGGTGGTTATTTGCAAGAAAATATTTTTTATTTCCTTCAGCTCCCAAGGCCACTTCAATTGTATTCCTCAACTTCTCAACAATTTTATCATCATATAATATATTAGAAAATAATTGAAACCAAAGATAAACATCTTTCTAAGACTTACTCGAAGATTCCAACTGCATATTGGACTCTTTGGCGGTCCTTGGATGATGAGGATTTGAATTGAAACTTGTTTCCACAACTTCAAGTGTTGATTGAACTAGCATCTATCTAAACATTTCTACTACATTTCTAAAGAATTATTTTTTCCTTGCAGGATCATACTTAGCATTATTTGCAATAGCCTTTTGAATATTGATTTGATGAGGACTCTTTACATCAACACTAGTCTTCTCTCCTCCCCTAGTGATGATATTGATAGCATATCCACCACCTTCAGCTTCAGTCCTTGGTTCATAATTGATGAAATTATCTCCTCTCTCTCACCCAATATTCCCACTTATCAATCATATAAGGAAAGTATTCAATAGAGTGAGTATTATTCCTATAGTATGAACACCAGGGTCTTCTTGGAAGTTGAAAATATCTCACCATATTCCCTTTCTCATCACAATTTTAGCAATGAACTCATCCTCTTCCACCAGTCCATACACCTTTGTATCCACCTCCTCCTCTACGACCCCCTCCAAATCCTTGAGGTCCTTCATTCACCCTGAATGCAGATCGATCCAATGTGTCTGCAAGTGCATCCAAAGCATGACATTGATTAGTAGTATGAGAGGGTGAACCACAAAACTCACAATATACTCTATTTGGAGAAGGTGTATATTTCTACAAGATAGGGAAATGTCATGGAGAGTTCCCATGATATATATAGATCTCACAATATTCATTAGTATGAACTCCTTGATTATTTGAAAAGGCATGATATTGAACAGGTCCATGGAATGATGTTGTAGCAACAACTTGTGCAACTCCTCATGATGGTCCTACTAATAGAGGTTCCATTGGATTTGTAGAGGGAATTGCACCTCCCGGTATCGGACATTCGGTCACCAAGTGAAATTCTATGTAATATCTTGTACACCAAACTTGTGGTCAACCCACGTTATGAAGGGTCTAAAATATCTTGGATCTTTTCAATCAATGCATAGATCTGACCTTGCAATTGCGTAATACTGGCATCTTCTTGAGTTCTCATAAATCGTAAGATCCTTGAATAACCTTCCATAGTTTCAATCTTGATGGATTTCTCCAATGATTCTCCCAAAGTGTCTATTCTCTGCTATGTTAAAGGGATGTGGGTCAAAGGTAGAAACCCATGAATGAACCACTCCCTTTGGTGATATTCATGAATAAGTTTTGCCAACTTCCATATCTCATCTTTAAATATCTGACTGTATTCCCATATCTACTTACCATTTCTATGCTTATCTCCCACTACTTAGGAAGTTCTTGTTTCTTTGACTGTGGTAATTGGAACTCTGCAATAAACTTTTTTCTCACTTGGAAAGGAGTGAAGGATTGACCTTGAACCCCTATCTCAATAGTATTCATGTACCATTTGATATATTAACCTCTCAAATTGGTCTGAAACTAAACCAACTTGATTTCATCTGGAGTCCCTCAAGAAATCTAAATGGCCTCACATAAAAACCAGTGCTACTCAAAATCCTCATCCCCCTTTCCCAAAAACTCATGATATCAGGTAAGGGATCTTGCAGTTTGTGTTCCCATAGCTAAAATTGTAGATCCAACTAAAATGAACCCACATGATCCTGGTTGTGATATAATAGTAGAACTTACCACACTTCCACTACTACTATGACCCAATAAGATTGCATAACTCAAATAATTAGAAATAACAAAAAAAAGCAGACGAATTTATTGTAGAAATTTCCAAATTTATTGACGGTGTTGCAGGAATAGGTGATTCGGGGCTGGTACCTTTACCTCCGGAATGGATTTATTTTATTTGGGGGGTCTAATTCTCTTGAAATGTTGCATTCACCTCCTGATGCAATCCAATATCTTCTGGCATTATAGGTTATGATTCTCCCACAACTCCCTCTGAGATATGGCCTTAACATTCCCCATTAGTGGTGGCGTGTACCCTCACTCTTTAATATATATCTTCTGAACACTCATCCCCTCATATTCTACCTATGTAATATTCACCTATAACACCATTTCTTTATTTCAACCATTTTACTGGCCAATCTTCCTCGTCTCTTAAACTTTCATAACTCTTCAAGATTTTCTCTATGACCATCGTCTGATCCAATCTCTTTCCAAAATTGATTGGTCTGCTTCATTATTTTCTTCATCTGGTTCCACCACCATTTTTCGACAATGAAATCCTTCCTCATATCTCATTCATCTCTTTCTTTATTCTCTTGAAAACCCCCCATTTCTCAAAGAAACCTTCTTGGTATCTTAACTCATGAATCCTCCTGAATATCACCTTCCCCCAAGCATAGGGGTTTAAGATTCCATGTTACTTGAAGGAACAAGAAATGTTCATTCTTCTACTAAGAGGAACTTGATCCACAAAGGTATTTCCTGCAATAGTCTTCCTATGTCTCCTTCTCTGAATACAACTTCTACTTTCGAGAAGGCTTGATGATTCTATGCAATGAAATCGATAATATAACCTTCTAAAAATAGTTTGCACCCAAAAGTCCACAACTCACGATATCTGATGATATATCCAATGAAGAGCCACAAGACTCTCAATATTCCATTTATATCTCTTTTTGACTCTATCTTTGTATTATGGGGCCTCTTGTAGCCAATATAACCACTGAAATATTTCTTTAGGGAATTTGACCCAGAAGATATCGTATTGGTCACTAACCAGCTCCGAATAGAAAACAATATACTTCACAACCATAAATATCTTCTTTCACAACTCAACCTCCTTCCTTATGAACATGTCACACTTCCTTTCCCACCAGTTTTTAAAATCATACTTGTAAATCCGATGAGGCATCCTCTAAAAACACCCTCTAAATCTAGGCCCCAAAAATGAAACCATTTGTTGGTGCAAAATTGAGAACAATTTTCTCGTTAGTTACCAACAAAGAGTACCGTTGTAGTCTAGAACACTAACATTTACAACCTTCTGCAAGGGAAGGAGGTGTCACCTAGTGCATAGCCACGACTTGTATAAAAGAGTTAGAAATAATGAAACATCAAATTTATTTCTACTTATTACTGAAATCCATAGCTTAACCATTGAAGTTATGTTGTGACAATAATCAAATATTACTTGGTCAAGAAGAAGAAAATATGCAATGGAAACATAGATCCATTCGTAATAGAGACAAATGACCATAGACTAATTTTTTAAGGCCAAAAATCACACCATTTCGTACAATTTCATTAACTTGCAGTAGTATAAATATGTCATACATTCAAATTTAACAGAGTACTTCCAAAAATAAGTAGATCTTCAATGCATAGTGTCATGCAGCTAGATCTAACTCCTCATGACTCATTACAGAGTCAAAACCTATCGTATATGCAACAACAATACCAAAAAAGGATACTACAATACCCAGCCATGATAGTAGCAATAATAACCCAAATCTGAGGAATAACACTATTAACAACACCCAACAGTCGGAACAATATCATTATCCCTTTCCCTTTACATTTCCCTTTTATTTATACTTTTGCACCTTTGCAAAATTCACTTGACTAAATCAAATCCGCTCTTCTTTGCTTCCAGTATTCCTTTATTTTCATCTCATGGTATTGTGTCTCCTGTCATCTTCTATACTTCCAGCTGGCACATGATGCATTTGATTGTTTCCATTTCTTCTAGACTTCTATCTAGCACACAATATTTGATCAAAATTGACGCTTTATCAATATGAAGGGACATGTTATCCATTATCCTAGGGGTAACTAAGGAGATCATGTCTAGAGGCCAATAGGTCCTATACATGGAGTGTCGAGAGACAGATGACTTGAGCATGGCCCCAGAGGGCCCATCGTTTCTTCAGTGTAGTCCATCTATCAATAGTAGCGATATCCATCCCACCAACCTAGTCCTGAAGCAGTAGTAAGTATTGCTCCATGAGGTAATGAGTCTGGGTAGCATGGTATGTGTCACTCTAATTATTGAAGCACTTGAATATGTTGCACTGAATTCTCCTTCATTTCATAATGTTTGCTTCTAAATTATGCTCTTTAACTTTTCCATACCTCAGAAGGTGAGATGATGCCCTAGTAAGTTAATCTCCCTTTAGGATGATTTTCCACTGGGTGGGTCTATTAAAGTTCATCGCTCATTCCCTCCATACTTACAACTTTCCATCATTATTCCTCTCATCTTCCCCCCACCTTGGTTTGAGTATTGGGTTTGCCACACTAGAAAGGGTTGTACCTTTCCTTTTGGGAAGAAGGGGCTAAAGGCCTAGAGGGTAAAAGTAGCTGGAAAGAGTTAAAAGACAAAATAAAAACTTTGATATGCTTCGCATAGGGATTCCTAAGAAAGCTGTAAAAGGATTCTCAGTAAGAAAAGGGAACCCAAAATATAAATAAACACTTAAGGTATTAGCTGGTGGATAAGAGGTATCATGTTAAGTCAGACTATTAGGACCATGAGCATGTAGCGGTTTTATCACCATAAATATTTGTGTGGGAAATCTAGTTTTCAAGACATAATGAGGTGTTAAACTGATTTGGAGGTGTGACGGACTAGAGGACAGGGTCAGGTCTAGCTAGAGGAAGCTAAAACTAGCGGTAGTGGGGAGTTGATCATTTCGGGGGGAGGAGTTGCACGGAAGATAATTACCGAAAGTGGGCTGAAAAGTAAACCACAGTTTTGGGTTAGGACGACATGGTGCCATGGGGTTCATTTCGAGACGACAAGAGGGTTTCCCTGAACCACTTCCTCTCACCCCCGAAATCGAGAAAGTATATAAATAGGTCACTTGTCGTTATTTTATTATTTTTTCAAATAATGGAATGTTAAAGTTGGCGCAACCCCTCCATTCAAATTGAAGCTCAATAGTATGCCAAGATCACGTCGTTTCCACTCATTTACATGTATTTTTCATTGACACCATGCACCCTATCATAATTTCAGTAGTAGAGCAAGACCTCGTGCCAAATGAAGAAGCCCTAATTGATCGAGATTCAGATATTTTCAATGCTAAAATCACCATTCCTCCCATATCTGTGTCTAGAGATAATTTGTCTAATAATGTAGGGAAGCAGATACCCTTCCTTGAAGCAGTTCAGGAAACTATAGTCCCTTACGTTGTCGAGGTTGTCTTCCCTTTCCTCGAATTCATAGGTTGGTGCGCAGAGTCGTATTCAGAGGAAGAAAAAGTTGTCGTCAATAAACATGGGTCTGAGGTCCTATCACTAGTGCATTTGGGTCAAATTACGATGGTGTGTTCGATGTAATTGCCACTTTCTATAGTCGAAAGACCGACAAACCTCGGACCCCCTCAAACGTCATTTCACGGGACGTCGTTTTTCCGACGACCTAGTTTTCATCAGTATTGCGACATTATATGACGCCATGTGTCATCATAAATTGGATTTTCCAACCCCATATTGACGTTGTAAGACCGACATCTAGGGACGTTTCAAACATGGAAATATCGACGTGTCAAACGTGGCAAGTGAGACGTTTCAGATGTGGCAAGACCGATGTTTCAAACGTGGCATGATTGACATTTCAAACATGGCAAGTGAGATGTTTCAAACATGGAAAGACCGACGTTTCAAATGTGGAAAGTGAAATGTTTCAGATGTGGCAAGGGAGACGTTTCAAAGATGGAAAAATAGACGTTCTTAAGGTGGCAAGAGAGACGTTTTAAAGGTGGCAAGAGAGACGTTTCAGAGGTGGCAAGAGAGACGTTCTGAAGGTGGCAAAACCGACGGGATGAGGTATTAGCTCGGACATGGTTGCTATGGGAGTGACACTCTTGGACGTGGCAAGAACGACATCCATCAGGTGGCAACAACGACGGCCTGGAGTTACTAGCTCCGATGTGGTTTCTATGGGAGAGACAATATTGGAGGTGGAAAGAGAGACGTCTTGGACGTGGAAATAGCGACAGGAAGAGAGTGAAAGACGTCACAATTGCCAACTTTGTGTAGGTATTTAAAAAAAAAAATGCAATATCAATATCAAGACCTAATAGTCATTCCAAGCCCAAAGAAATCAAGAAATCAAAAAGCATATTTAAGACCTAAATAACACAAGTCTCAAATTTTTACCTTTGCGTTTGGAATGAATCAAAGACACAATCAAACCCTAGTGATATCTGGGGAAGATTATAGTTCTTATAGATTGTACTTAGAGGGAATGTATCTAAAAAGGACTTTAAGTATATGTACTACAGACTACTAATTTCGCTTTTTCAAAAAGGTTAGTTTGTTGAGATGAAGGACTATGAAAACAACCATTTGAGAAAGACATAGTAAGACTGCTATTTAATTCCATGCATACATATAAGTAAGTTATTTTTTATATAAACATTTTGGTGGATGGAAAATAAAAGTTGCCAAACCTTCTTTTCTATGATGAGCAACAAAAATACATGGAAAACATCAAAGCCCAGCAGAAGAGACAAAGAAACCCTTCAGGAAAAAAATCTAAAAGCATGCCAAGAATATTCTCAACTACTGTGAAGAAAATATACAAGTTATGGCCACTAGAGTACCAGAAGAAAAATAAAAAATTATTATTATAATGTCAAGTTTGAAACTGGACCAACTGCATTGTTGTACACCTGGTCTCCAGAGGTACACAAAATACAACATGACCAAAACCTTTGTACCATCTTTATGAGCATAGAGGTTCAAAGCTATAGTTCTATAACATATGTGCTCCGTGACTAAGAACTTGTCAGAGATAATATCAACAAAGATGTATCTATACTATAATATCCTATAAGTTAAAAAAGTGAAGAATAAACCTTGAAAAATCCTTTTTTACACTACCATTGGGAAATGGCTCAAGCAATCCAAAACACCTCAAAGACAAACATAAAAAATCCATCACTTCATGATAACATGCTCAGCTAAACCAGTAACTGTAAGCACAAAGGCCTGCTTAATCTGCCAGTCCCACTGACTTTTTACCTAAATCATAGAAATATTGAAGGCTTGCCCATATTTTTCCCTTTATGTCACACAAAGCTTTGTTTGGTCCCAACATTTGGAATAACTGACCATATGCTTTCTTGTGGGCTTTCTTTAGACCAATAAACCATCAAATTTGGATAGAAAGATCATTGTACCTTATAGTATTATATAAGCTAACCAGTGGCTAGTTCTCATGTGATAGGTATAAGAATGCAAGGAACATTAGCTAATAGCTATCAATCGTCTTGCTTCTTGAAGAGTTCTAAATATTTTAACAGAATTCAATTGAAAAGATAAAATCCTAGAAACCAATCACGATACCATGCCTGAAATCATTTATATCTTCTAAACATTTTTGTTTGGACGTCAAGCATCTGTCTCGTCCACACATCATTGTTGTGCTTTTGACCCTCCAACTCTGGAAGAAGGGTTGCCTTTTGGAAATCGGTAAGTTGTTCTATCTTGAGTCCCAACTTCCATGTGTCTATCCTGGTATGCTCTGTTTCTTCGATTCTATAATTAAATGAATTTAACATTGAGGTCTATTTTACTATAATATAATACAATCATGTAGGCATTTATGCTAAACCAATGAATTGTCGAGTAAATAGATATAAGGGCATTGGGGGAGGAGTGGGACAAACTAGCTCACGCAATGGCAATTCATCTGCTTCATGCATGTGCACAACCTGGCCCATCTTTGGCCTCTTTTCTGAATCCGGATCAACACATCTTAGTGCCACAAAAAGCACCTTCTTGAGAGCTTGTGTAGATGGTTTTACTTCTAGATTTGGATCTAGAACTTATTCATATCATCTGTTCCCTACCATCATCTTTAACCAATCAACAAGGTTCACTTGCAGCATGAGCCCGTGTAATTATTCCAATGTGAATTTTATGAGTGTATCTCCATTTTTAGCCTCTTGGTTATACCTAGAAAATGCATACAGTTATAATGTAATATAGACATACCTCTCCTATAGATCTACCATAGTCAATTGGTTCTCGTCCAGTGATAGCCTCTAGGAGGAGGACCCCAAAACTATACACGTCACTTCTTTCATTCAACAGCCCTGTATTTGCATACTCTAGGGCAACATATCTAGAAGCAACAGTAAAATCATGGATAAATTAAGTCATTCATTTCATGTTTGTAAAAGCTCCAGTGTGCTACCAAAAATATCATTGAAGCACCTAAAAGTGTTGATTTTGACAGATTTTGATTATGTATACAAATCAATCAAACCAACACAACACAACTGATGATAATATTAGTGTAAAAATTTAAATATCAAATAATGCAGTCCATCAGTGCCTGAATTTGCAATTCAATTTGATCTTAAAGCATAATCTAGAGAATAAATTCAGGAGCTAACAGAAATGTTTGCAAGACAAATAAACAGGAACAAACCAGCCAAATAGTAGTGCATAGAATTTTCAGTTAGAACTGCGAACGTAAAACCAACCATAACAAAATATAACACAAACAAATTCCATAGGCTAGAGTTTCCATGCTCATATAAAGAGCGATCTAATGAGAGCTAATTTAAGTAAAGAAAATCTAAGAGTTCTTAAGAAATGTTAATGGTCCACCAATAAATAATGCCAATGCAGAAACTTTAGTATAGTACAAATACTACGACATCAGTCAGGCCATGGTCTAGCAGCAAGCTGGAATGCTTGTAGTGATGATGACCCAGGTTCAAAACCTAGAGGACACACTCCCAGCAATAATTTTGTTAAGAAATAATTTCAAGGTGTGGGTTGTGCTAATGCAACAACACTGGTTCTCATAATAATGTGGTTGTGTTGTTAAGGTGGGCCCCTGTGCAAATGCACTCTTCTTTGCAGATGAGGCCTGGTGCAAGTCCCGAGTGACTTTGAACGATCTAGATACTTTGCAGTCATGGCTTCATAGCCAAAGGTCTCTTGGTTGTATTTAATGATCTCTTGTGAAGAGTTACAGACCCTCTCAGGTCAAAAGGGATTTAATGACCAAAAAAGCACAAATACTGCATCATAAGTAACAATTTGAGCTAGCCGAAGGATTTTTTTGGTTGTATTGATGATATCTTGTGAGGGGTTTTGAACCCTCTCAGGTCCGAAGGGGTTTAACAACCGAAAAAAGAAAGAATACAACATCATAAGTAACTATTGGAGCCATCAACTTCAAAGTTTAAAGTAGTAGAGGAACAAACTTCTGTTAAGGCAGTACATCCAATTGATATATAAATATGAAATGCCATGTTATTCGCTGACCTTTGTGCTGGGCAGCTGCTTACTAGTGGTAATGTTCCAAAATAGCATGCATCTTCCGAAGATCTCATCTAAAGACAATCATCATATTTTACCAAAGGCCCTTTAGAATCTTGTTTAGTAGTTCATTCATCTAATTACCTCACTCGAAACAAAATCATGCAAGATGTCAAAATGTTTTGTCAGAAGCTTAATTTTACATGACATCTCACTCAAAATCATTTTCCAGCCAACATAAGGGGCCCCTGTATGTACTACACATTCCCATGGAGAGTGGACTTTGCTGCCCTCGACGATCGTGGATTTGACGGCTGCTAGTTGTGAATTCCTGCCGCATAGGCGATGGGGTTGGGTGCAATCTGGAATTTGAGTTGATGGATTTTCCTTATCGGCTCTGATGATGTGCCTATGGATTTTCCTTCTTCAATAACCTCTTATGGGGAAGATTCTCACTCTAGTACAAAATTTTCATGGCATCAAACATCTCCTTAGTCAATTTCTTCTCTGTGATGTGAGGGGTTAGATGGTCCTTCACCAAGTCTAAAACGATTTTCTTCGCCTTGGCTGCCTTGTTATGGTTGGCCAAGTTTGTGCAATCAATAGAAGTTATAGGAGTCGCTTCAAAAAAGACCCATAGAACAACATTTTCCAATAGCATCTGTAGTCTGCACTTCCAAGGTGTAAAGTTGGAAGCACCTCCTCACATATCACACTGTCCAAGACCGAGAGTAGTCATTCCTGCAACTACTAGAACACAACTATACCAAACAAACAGCTGGAAAACAAAGCAGATCAACACCCTGTCACAAGCATAGATTGTCTATGTCAAGGAAACAACAACACTCCAATCACAGGAAAACTTAGGTTGTCACACCCTATAACCCATCACAAATCTAGATCTCTTCAATCACTAAAGACACCTAAGCATCACACCTGTCGAAAGGCTCTGACAACTACTTCTCACAGAGAACTGACATCCTGGAAGATTTCAGGGAACGTACTCTGATACAATGTTAATTTTAGATCATGGTAACCAGATTTTGCATTTGAAATTAACCTAAACACTAGGTAGCTAAAAACTGAAAACCTTCAAAAAAATGAGCAACTTTTGAATAAGGTAATCTACAAACACATACTGCCGGAAATACGAAAAGAGCAAACAAAAAACTCAATTCTCAACACAACATCCATCTTCTATTGAAAACTGAAAGAAGAATTACATCGCTATAGCTCAAAACACAAATAAGCTAACCAACACAATGGTCTTCCCAACATCTCCTATATAGACTAGGAGAAAAGAGGATTACAATCAATGCTCTCCATCCTTGTGGAGGATGCCCCACACATACTTGGGGACATCTCCCTCAGGGACATTCTAGAGGAAATGAAATATCTAGCATAAATGCATGATGTGCTCACCATTTCAAGGTAAGAGTTGATGTGTCAAGGATGCCTTGAAAAAATGTACCAGAACCATAACCAAACAACAATTTCATGATTACTCACATTCTATCTTATGTTTCTCTGATTTCTATATGACGAATGGATTATACTTTAAATGTCATATGTGTATGTCGTGAATATTGCTAAGTATGCTTTAGAAGTCATGTCCTTGAGTTCTGTATTTATTTCACACAATAATGAAAATATGCCACGAGACTATGCTTGCTCGAGCATACCATGTTTCCATAAAAAAACAAAAACTCCAGAAAATTGTGAGAGTGGAGAATAATATAGATGTTAAAGGAAGTTTGAAAAAACTCCACATATGTAGTTTTGCATCGTCCCCAAGGAAAATAATATCATGCAAAAAAGA
>JZKD02S1616078.1:581457-603077 GCA_000966675.3 Picea glauca
ATGGTCTTCATCATGGCCATCTTTTGAACAATGTTTGCATGTGAATTTTTCTCCCTCTTTCTTAACAACGACATTCTTTTTTCCATTTCCCTTGAACTTCCTCTTTCCTTTGTCTGCATGACTGAAAGGCTTCTTGTTACCCTCATGAGTTTCATTCCTTCCTCTTGCTTCGAAATGAGTGGCCTAAACACAAACTTCATCTAGATTTGAAAGATTAAACATGAGTATTGTATGTCTCAAATAACTATGTAAAGCTCCAATGTATTTGAGTAAAGTTTCTCGAGAAGACAAATCTACTCCCAAAAACAAATCTCTTCTCCTAAAATCTTGAGTAAATCTTTGCACATTTTGTCATTTAGCTTGTCTAAAATTTTGCCAATCCATAGTAGCTTTTTTCATATATGCCAATGGGTAAAATTGTCTTTTAATTGCAACAATAAAATCATTCCAAGAGGTTAAAATTTTACCATGTTTCTTCATGTCCTCTTGAGTCTTGGCTTCCCACCAAATGAGTGCTGCACTATCCAATATTAAAGAAGCAAGTTGAATCTTAGTTTCATCATCTTGAATTTTTTGTATCCTACAATACACCTCAATCTGGTGAATCCAATTATCTAATTTCTCAGCATTTACCTCTCCATTGTACATTGCCAATTCGAATTTAATATAAAGCTTTAAAAAAGGAATTTGTGAAGGAGTTTTACCATGTCCTTTTGGAGAATTTGGAAGAGGTCTTGAACTGGTAGAAGAACAAGAAGAAGATGGAGGCGAGGGTGGTGGAGAAGCACCATTCCCTCCATTTCCAATTGGATTTGTATCACCACTGTCTCCCTTGTTCATTGAAGGGTTGGAGCCTTCACCTTGCAAACTTGTATTCCTTTCCATCAATAATTTCATCATTTCTCTCATTTCCATGATAGCCTTTCTGAGATCTTCATCTTCTGCAGGAATATGTTCCTGACTCTCTTCATGAGCCATACTTGGTGAATGCCTCCTTGAAACTTGCGGTGATGATATAATATTCCTTCTTGAAGGATGAGAACTTGGCTCTACAAGTTGACCTTCTCCTCTTGTGAGTTTCAACCTTGTGAGCATCAGAAAACAAAACACTTGCAAATAATCAAGTCTTCAAAAACCTATGCTCTGATACCAACTTGATCTAAAAATGAAGAAGACTTGTACTCTTGAAATTATTTGCAAGATTTAATTCATATGTTAAAATGAAAATGGATCAATTTTGCAACACAATTTTTATAGAATTTACTCATTCAGTATGCATATAAATAGAAGCAATAAACAGTGAATATAAAACACATAACACAACAAATGATAAAGGAGTTCACCCCTCTCTTGGGCTACATCTCGTGGTCCAGCTTCCAATGGATATTTTGTATTATTTGCTCAAAGTGATAAAATTTGTGCTTTACAATGCTCAAAATTCCAAATAGATGGCTCCAATGGCTTCAAAATGTCCAAAAACCTCTAGCTGGGCTTATTTGGCACCTTGTTTGGCCAAAAATTGAAGAAGATAGGCTTCCTGGAAGTTCCCCTTCAAACTTGTTGTCTCTGGATCGCCAAAATGCACCCTTGTTGCCTCAACCTAGCCCCCACATGATTTTATGTGTTAAACCTCAACACCAGGTGCAACCGCACAAATGGTGTGAACTGTAGGACGATTATGGGTGCGCCTAGTCCCTAACCGCCAAGGTTGTGGTCATAAGGGTCATGTGACCACGCGCAAGTGCAAAAAGGGCTCTGTTTCCAAAGGTGAATAAATAATGGACAAGTGGCGATTGAATGGTTGTATAACCATTTGAAACCAAATCAAATCCATGCACGCATATAGTGTAACAAAGGGTCATATGGCAACGATATGTGCGACCAGGGGTTGGAGCTAAGCCCCAGCCCAAACCTTCGCGCCAACCATACATCAACTCAAACTTAAATATATATCAATCCATTTATATAATAAGACACACCGCGTGGCACGTTGGTAGGGTTGACTTTGCAAAGGATTTGCATGGTGGGGAGGTTTAGGGTTCTATCTCCACAGAGTCCATAAATTTTAAACCAACAACCAATAACAAGGTGCCACGTGGCAGCCCACGACTAGGCCACGTGGCACCAAACCATTGGATAGAATATGCCACGTGTCAGTAGACTATTCATCCACATATGCCAACCAATGAATGCCACGTGTCGTATGGTCCTGCCATTTCAACTATGCCACGTGTCGTATGGACATGCCACATCATCATCCGTATGGACTGTACAGTCAACATCCCTTTTTTTTGCCTGTTTGACATTTTGAACAGAATGCGATATCTCTCTCATCCAATGTCTGTTTGAACCCAAACGAGTTGTGTTGGTTTCGTGACGACGAGGCCTATGCTCCTCTTCGATTTGAAGCGATTTCAAGCACTTTGAATTTTGAGCAAAATTTGATCCCCTGGATCATCCCAAGCTTGAGTTCAAAGAACTCTTTCATTTTCTTGTCATAGTATCTCTTAGTCAAGTATTTCTTCTCAAAGTAATTCTTGAATTGCCTCTAAGTAACACTTTTCTCTTTAATGTGCTACACCTGCACAAGATGATCCCACCACATGGATGCATTTCCCTTGAGTTGATAGATGGCAATTCTACCTTCTGCATGAGAAGAATAATTATGCAATTGAAAATACTTTCTCATGCCCAACAACCATGTCTTTGCATGCTCATCCTTCTTGTGCTCACCATCGAATGTAGGAGGTTTGATTTTGTTCGTTTCTCCTCGTAGCTCATCCACCCTAGACCCCTTATGCTTCCTAATAGGGGATGTAATTGAGTTTTTCTGTTCTCTCTTATTAGAATTCATTCGAGAGTGATGGTGATGTCTACTAACGCTTCTTATTCTTCTTTCCTGATCAGGAGAACTATGAATTCCTTATTTTCTTGAGCCACTCTCCTTGTCCAATTTCTTTTCTATTATGTTCAAGCTCTCCAATAACTTCATGTTGAATTCATCTTGTTTCTCCTTGACTCTCATAAGCCTTTCATTATCATATTTATGTCTTTGGACATCCTTCTGCACATTTTTAATGGTATCTACCGTATTCATGTTTTCATCCCTTCCTTCTCCATGTCCATTGGAGTTTGTTCCTTCAATGACCAAATGGACATCCATCCCTCTAATTTCATCTTCCCAGATGTAAGTGACCTATGCCTATTCCATTAATCTAGACTCTGTTTGGATCCTGATCTGATCTTTTTTTTTTTTACTTTGCAAAATGTGCAGCCACCAAAACTTTGTCAGGCTAACTGACTCAACAATTTCATGAAAGTATGAACCATTATGGTTCAATAAAATATCAGAATTCTTTCTTCTGATTTCCTAGAAAATTGAATGCCTAGATCAAATATCTGGGTGGATATTTATATTCCAATTTCCAATACCTTTCCAACGCCTCCTCCCATGCTCAATTCCGAGTCTTGAGCAAAAATTTATGGCTATTTGAAAATTGTCCATTAATTGTTTTGTTCAGACATCAACTTGGCGCAACTTTGCACTGTAATTATGCATTTTTGCACCTACTTCATGGATTTTTTCATAGGATCTCAATTGGGTTTCTTCATATACATATTATGGACACTCTTTCCAAGTTTCACCTTTTTCTGGTTTCTTGGTTGCTAGTTACAACATGCTGAAGTTCTAGGCCAGTTCATGTTTTTGGTCTGGAATGCTATAGGTACCTTCTTTTCCATATTAAATATTTTTAACATGCCTATAAATTTAATTCAGATCTGGGAATGTCTTCTATGTCTCAATATATTTCCATTGACTGCTCCCGTGCCTCAATCTGATTCTAGAGAAGAAAGTTATGGCTCTTTGAAGTTAATTGGGTATTAAAATTTACCCTCCATTGTTTGTGCTATAAATTTCTCATAAAAAATTTGTTTGATGAACGATTTACACCATTAGAAATATCTCTCCGATATCCTTTATTTGAGCTACAGAGACAGAGTGTACCTTGGTACAATCTGTTCTCTCAGTTTTTTAGTACTTAAAAATGTTGTTGAGGGCCTCAAAAACGCACAACAAAAAGATGGCGTTCGAATGATATAAATCGCCACAGAAAATTGTTGGTTTTTCATTGTTGTTCACCCTACAGACGAATTTGCATGCACAACTTTCAACCTGTACACCCATATTTAGCATACGCAGCAACACCACAAGGTAAATCATGCTCTGCGTACCTATAACCATTGTGCATCACTTTTCTGTCGCGCCAATAACTTGCGCAAACTGCTTTTGTGTTGTGTGCTAATATCCACTGTGCACAGTTTTGGTTATTGCACTATTACCTGTTGCACACAATTGTTTTATCGCACATTGATATTCCATGTGCATTTCACTCTACGCGTTGCACCATGCCAAATTTGAGTACGTCCCCACCATGCACAAATACTCTGCACACACCATTAACTAAACTGTCATGCAACAACATATACCCACATTGTGCGCGCACCAACAAAACTCCTCTACGCTCTGTGAATACTGTGCACACCATTATTATGTGTGTGCACACCGTGTTCACCTTACTATGCATATTCACACTGTGCAATTCTAAATTTAGCACGCTCACCCGCACACCCACATTTTTCCGTGCGGTGCCAAATTTTAGTGCGCACACCCGCACGTTAACATTTTTCCGCGCAGTACCAAAATTTAGTGTGCGCATCTGCAGACCAATATTTTTCCGCACGGAACCAAAATTTAACGTGCACATGAGCATGCCAATATCTTTTCGCGCAGTGCCGAATTTAACCTATCACAATCTTTTCACTGCGCCCACCTGCGCACATTAATTTTTATGCACATCAATTCCTTGTGAATACTGCTGCAGAAATTGGGGATTTTTCCTAACCTTTTCCCCAATTTACCATAGACATTTTGCAACTATGAAATTTGCTCAATTTCACCCCAATAACACCAATTCAACCTCTGCAACAACAAATCATTGTGGTTTGACATTTCTGAATTGAATTTTTCCCATAATCAGTTCACAAATTGAGAATTTTATTTACTAATCTCGCTCCATCTGTCATAGCTTCACTATAACTTCAAATTAGACCAATTCTAGGTTTGAATTTGCTAGAACATATATTAAACCAATAATATCTCACAACTTAGTCGAATTTCTCCATTTTCTCATGAATTTAACAACAGAAATTGGGGATTTCCCCAATTCTGCATCGTTGATTCTTAAATTTACCATGGACACTCTGTGACTTGAAATTTGGCCACTTTGAAATCAATCCTCTATGAATTTTAGCTTCAACTCAACTTGTTCGGCCCATCTAGGCTCAGTGTTGAACTCTGAAGCTCTGATACCATATTGTAACGTCCCCGTCCACCCATGTCGGGCCACGATACATGAGAGAAACTATTTCTTTCTCTTTGTGGAACATACTGTAACATACCCAACACCCAACTGAGCTATGTCACATAACATTTTTGAATTTAATGCAATTAAAACATATACACATGGAACCTTTGCGAAACTTCATATATAAAATGTAAACAAACAAATACATTATTTAAAAGTACGAATTCATACTGAAATAACAGTAAACATAGACATGCAGCATGTACACGAAATACCCATAAACATACAGACAATTATAACCAGGCATAGGATAAACCCATAAAAATGAACACGTAAATAATAATGCAGCATGTAAATTTATCACACAATTGGCATTTATCTTGGTAATAATATCACCAACTATGTGCAGACCTTCCACGAACCTCCCAGCCTTAGACCACATTGCTCATCACTATCAACAATGGGTCACCTCCAAGCTGGGACTAAACTCCACCCCGATAAAGGGATTCCTAATCAGGATAATGGCTCATAGACAATAGGAAAGACACCGTCACAGGTGTCCACTCAAACTAACAACCTTCAGTCCCTCATTCCCCACATGCCTATCCCACCCCAGGAAGTGTGCCCCTTCTCTTCTCAGCAGTCCTTCAGCTACCCCACTTCCTTTCTCGGCTTCAGCAACAAGACGGACAGGAAGTCTCAGAACCCTGTGTTGTAGTTTAGCACCTTCAGGAAGTTAATTCCCAACAATTCTCTCACCCAGAGAGGAATTTCTCACGGGCCTGACAACCCACCTCTTCAATATCCCATGGGCCTAACAACCCACTTCTTGGGTCCATCTCCCAAGATAATTATATACACAAACAAGTATGGCTATGGATATAGGTTCAGGTATAGTGACATTAAGATACAGAGGATAGCTCAATGAGTGTGTGAATTCCCATGGATGATTTACTAGATGACTAAATGATGGAAGGAAGAATGATGGAAAATCAACTAAGTCCAAACAATATGTATGCATGTCCCCAACTTGACACTTGTCATGTTGGGAGCTACTTTGGCCCACTTGTCCCCAACCTTGGAACTTAGGATAAAATAATTATCCATACTTTATACTTTAATAAATATTAATATAATATTCCCTTTTGGCTCAAGCTCCCTATCTTAGCCCTTTTCCTTAACTTTTATCCCCCACCCTTTCCCTAACTAGTGGATTTTAGTTCCCCATACAATTTTATTGTAGTTGGTCTGCGCACAGCGATGTATTTTATATTAATGATGAGACATATACAAAAATAGGTGCACTAGCCTTTGACATCTAGACTCTCTAGCATAATAATCCCAAAACGGGTTCACCAACATATAAAACAAAACATATACACAAAGGCTCCCTGGCCTCAAAATCGCGTGCACTTAAGTTGTTGCACGCAGTAGCCTGGGATGTGCACTCTTCCTCATTTTTCTGCGCAGTACATGCACACACTGTTCCATGAAAGGTGCATACAAAAATGATATCAAGTAGCTCACCATCTTAAGTACCTTTGCATTTACATTTGCTACTGGGTTCGGCCTAGGGATATTACAAGCAGGGAGCGATGTTTAAGGGTCATCATAAGCTGCCAATATGGTGCAGTGCAATGATCTCTGTAAATGAAGAAAAAATGGAAGAAAGACAAAAAGATCTAAATGAACTTCCAAACCCAGGAAGTCTAGATGGATCACCCACAGACTCAGAGAATGAAATTTATTAGAGGAAAGTAGGCTAAAGGGAAATGTGAAGAAAAAAATAAAAAGGAGGTCGTATCCCCAGTATGGTCACCAATTTTGTTATGGGACTTATCGGTAAATGAAGACATAAACAGATCTCCCTAGATCCACCTAGATCTAGAACAAAACATAACAAAATATGACACTTTCCCTAATCTCTAATCATTGAGTTTACTATTTAACAAGAGGTGGGAAACATACCATTTAAATATCACTTCATCTTGTTGTTGTTTTCCTAGCTCCACTCTACTGTTCTTGTGATATTAAATCTGCAAGGGAACAAAAACCAACCAAAGTGAAAGTAGTATAATGTACTCAACGAGAACCTATGTATGTGATCAAGGAATCATACAATAAAACAAGACAAGTTTTATGGGAAAGAAACATATCACTTATTATATTAAAGTGAAAGTGGATATTACAACCAAAGCCTTGATGTTGCAAGGTCCCCTCTCGATGACCCTTTTCTCCAACACACACACTCTCTCCAATATTGAATGAAGAAGATTCACAATGACTTGATGAATTGAAATGAGGCTCTTAAGAATGATCCAATGCATAACTCTCTGTACAATCTTATCCTATTCAATCTTCATTAACCCTATCCTTTTCCATGAGAAATCCCTCTTTATATAAGGGAGATAGAGATGGTTGAAGAGATCAGGATGATCCCACCAAATTAAAGAAGCGAGTAAGATCCCAACCATACAGATGCCACCTCACCTTCTAGAATATTCCCTTCTAGAACGTTCATGAAACTTGACCTTTTATTAGTCTTTTGACATCGTCACACCCTAACTGTAGAGTAGCCTACAGAGAAGTTGCATCCCAGCTTGATATTAAGGGGCGACGATCAGGTATCGTCGCAGCCTATGTATGGTGCAGCCTACGACGACCTTCCTTAATAGGGTCTTTGATAGGAAAACTTCATTCACTTTCCTCATGAAGAAAGGATCTTTTGGGGAACATGAACACATGTTGTCAATGGATCATTGGGGTAACCAAAATAATGTGTAACATGGACTATGATATCCCTTTTGAATTTCAATGGAAGGAGATAGTGCGGTTGGGTAAAACAAAGTGCATTTTTCCAGAAACAAGAAGATGATGTCTAGGTTTCACCGAATATGGAAGATTAGATAGAAGACCAAAACAGGACAAGTGGCCAAGGAAGAAGTTGAAGATTCAGATGAATCAATAGTTGGCTAATGAAATGTTTTTCTGATTAATCATTGTAATCGTCTCCCATACCGAAACTGTCAATTGTAAATATTGTAATCATTTTTAGAGGCTGAAACGTTTTAGTTCATCTATTGTAATTGATTTCTAACTAAAGGAACTCAAATTGTATAAATGTTAGAACTTCCAAATGTATTAATGTTGGCAGAAGTGAAAGGGCACGTTTTTAGTTGTTCAGAACTTAATTGTAATTTTTTGGAGCTTAATGGAATACATATGCAGAAGCCTTTGAAGTCTCTAGAAAATATTCTGATCGTGGTGATATGAGTTTTGTCTTCTCTCCTTGCATGCATTTCATATGTTTTATAATTTCATTTACACTGTCTTTTGTTTGAATTGGATAGTTTAAAGGTCTAGAATTCATCTTCTGATGTTCTTGGCTTAAGCAATTCAAACTGTGTTAATTTCTTCCTAACTAATTCAAAATTCATTTCATTAATACTCTGATGCATATAATTTTTTTATTTTTCTTCTTACACTTTGCAAAATACAATTTATAACTCAGATTCATTACCTCACTTAGCCTTTATCCTCTAGAGATTTCTACTATCCTATCATTGTTTTCATTCATTTTCAGGATTTTGATCCATGGCCCCAAGTGTCCCTCCCCTTCCTTTCTAGAAAAATTATAAAATCCCCCCAAAACAAAAAACCTATCCATTGATTGACAAAGAAACACCAAGTGACACGAGAGAGCCCTCTTTGAGCTAAGAAGGATAGTACCCAGCTCTAAAGTTGGTTTGTAGGTTACCTCTATCATTTTTTTATCAGCCAAACAAATTTACAGAGTGCTAACAAGTGGTATTACATTACCATCTATCTGGTCATCAAACCAGGGTAGTGGCTCTTGGTGGCATAGCCAAGAGAAATGGCATCTCATAATGAGCCAGACTTCTCATCTCCGTAAAATGTTTATGGGTAACGCTATCACCTCTGGTCACCAAGACAGAAAAGTTTCCCTCATCTCTTCCCTTGAATCACAAAATAAAAAGCAATAAGACTAAGAATAAAAGGCATTGAATGGGCTAGGAAACAATGGAATCCATGATAAGGTGTCACTCGCCCTCTTTAGAGGCACCCATAGGTAATACCTACATTTCACTGTTATCATTTCACCCTATGCCCAAACACTTCCCATGTCACCTCACACACACTTACATGACCTAGATTGGCTCTCACCTAGGAAACACCCTGAACTTAAGGAGGATTACCCCAATAGGACATCCTGAAACCCTCTCCAAACCTGACTTGATAAACTGCGTAACATCTTTGAGAATTTGTCTAGTTAAAGGGGGCTTTAATGCACATGTTTGGGTAATTTGATTATTAGATTTGATTGACATTGTTATGATCCCTGTGACTTATGAGCCCCTAGAGGGCATACTTGTTTTTGTTGTAGGACTTGTCTCGGTGGACATGTACATATGGGGGAATGATTAGCTCAAACCTCCATGGTGATAAAATCCCACAGATGGATGGTGTGGCCCCAACCAGGGGCAAAGAGACACCAGAGGCTTACACCATGAAGAAATAAGGATGTTTCCCTGAAGACACTATGGAAGGACTAGACCCATGGGGTCTTGCCTTTTCACCCGGACGTTGACCCTTGATAGCACATGATGTCATCATTATGACCCTAACATCATCCAAAGTTAGGGTTTTCACTTATGAGGGCAGATGTGTGCTAGTTGGCATGTGGCACAACATTCAGGGCCTTTGGAGGGCATGATGTCACACTTGGAGATGAAATTAGGGTTTAATTAATTTCGTTTAATTAAAAACTAGTTTTTAAATGTAATTTGGCCATGTCGGCCTTTTTATGACCTAATTTAATAAAAGGTCATTGATACTATATAAATAGAGAGAGAAAACTCTCATTTTTTCATCAATCACTCATCACAAAAGTGTGGTCTGAAATTCAACCCTCTTTAAGGGTTATTGGTTGAACTAAGTGGTGCACAACTTCTTCGAGAGGCAAATTATGGTGTATTTTGGCTATTTTTCATTGTGGAGGATCTTCAACTAGGGTTTGGCTTGATTATTCTTTGTGAATTAAGTAGAAAATATGCAATTTGTTTATGTTATTGAATACTTTTGGTAAATTTTACTTGGTTCATGTTAAATATTATGAAATTGCTTGCTTAAAACCCTAGTAGAGAAACATAAGTTGTTATCTTTCTCTCTATAGTTTTTCCACTTGTTTAATTTTCTCAAAGTACATCTTGTTTAGAAGTAGCTACTAGAGCCCTAAATGCTACCACTCTAGTAACCCTACTCGAATTGCCTATTGCATACATTATTTCCAAATTGTCTAAGGAAAGAGAAACCGCTAGGGCCTAAGTCTTGTTACTTTCTAGACGATTTTCTCTTAGGACTTGGATGCTTGAGGCCTTAGGTTACCAAGACCTCTTCCATCCATTCCATCTCCTTTGGATAAGTACTATCATTGTTATTTTTCTCTAAGATCTCTTGTTGCTATTGTTGACTCCATATACCCTAAAAGACATTAGTCCACTCACCTTAGTGATTGATTGATCAAACAACTCTCAAACAACCTTCCTTGAAATATTTACTAACTTTCACTAACCTTAAACTAGACTAACTCCCTGACTAAATTTATGTTGTTGAAAAATATTGATACATCCATATTACAACAGAAAATTCATCTTAAAAAGTGACATTAAAAGATGATTAGACATTTGGAAATTTTCTTCTGACAAGTTGTTATCATTCTATCAACTTAAGAGCTATATTTTATTGTCATTTTCAAGAATTTTAAGCCATAATTGTTGTGGTTGTTACAAAATATTAATTGTTGTTATAAATAATTACCTTGTTGCGTTTTTTACATCAGCGTACTTGTTTTTTCAGAGGTTCATGATCTTATGAAGCACTAACATCATATGGTACTTGGAAATTACACACTTTTCTATTTGTTGTCTTGTTTTGAGCAGGTACACCTTATTTACCCTTTGCTTCATCTCTATAAGACACAAATAACCTCTGACTTGAGTGACCTGTGAGAAGGGTGGGACTTTTTTATATATTTTACCTTATCCTTCTCAAACCCTCAGGTCACTAGGGACATCTCCCTTGGGGTACTGTGATATAATCCTAAATGGAGAGGGGTTTCCTATTAAGATGACAGTGATAGGTCACTCCATATTACGCCAATATTGCATCCACTTGATTTTGGATTTGGGAAAGTGCAGGTTGTGCGATAAATTTTTGGAGCCGCTGTCGGGGAACACTGAGTCAATTTTCCTCAAACGAAAAATTTTTGGTAAGATTTTTTCTCAAATACTTTAACTTTTAAAATCTTACATGGTGACTCCACTAAGGGTATTTCCCTCTTCTCCCTTTGATAATCCCTAGAAGGATTATCTGGTGACTCCACTGATGACAAAGACAACCATCACTTCTCAATGGGACCCAATAAATTTTAAACCCTTGAATATGAGTGAAATCTTGGGTTACCCTCAAAAAATGCCTTCGAGGTATGAAAAATGGCTCCCTAGATTCACTGGTAGTGATGAAGAGGATGTTGAGGACCATATGCATGATTTTTGGTCCTTATTTCAACTGCATCCTATTAGTTATGAGGCTGTGGATCTGGCAATGAAGATTTTCTCTGCCACTCTTCATGAAAGTGCCAGGAGATGGTATGATGGCCTCCCTGATGCTAGTATTGCATCCATGGATAAATTAGAAGAGTTCTTCCTTAGGAGATGGAATGTCAAAGAGGATCCTATGGTGTTGCTAAACAAACTTAATCATATAGAGAAGAATGAGAATGAGACCGTTAGGGAGTTCCATACTAGATTCCAGAAGATGTCATGAAAACTCCCTAGAACCTGTCATCTTGGACCCCAGTTGCTCATTTTCCTCTATACCAAGTCATTCTCAGGAAAAACAAAAGTTATACTCGATATAAGGAGACCAAGGACATCCAATAAGCTTGTGACATTTCCATGGAATTCGAAGCCAATATCTTGTCATCCAAGGTAGAGCAATCCTTTGTTCCAGAAGTCAAGATTACTGAGCTAAAAGATACCCCAGAAATCCCTGAGAGAATACCTTTCCTTGAGACCTCTGTTGAATAATTCCTGAAAGGAGTGCAACAAGACATCGATCAACAAGAGGTTGAGGAGAGGGATCTTGATGAAGGTTACCAATCCCTTGGGGAAGAACAAGAATTTACTGATGCTTCTAGCAAGGATAATGAGGACATGGTTTAAGAGAGAGAGCTTGAAGATATTAAACATGATGATGAAGTATTAATGTGTGCTCCTCGCTCTGATGAAGCCATCCCAAATAATATTTTTCCTACACAATAAGGAGAGGATGAGGTTAATCTCTTTCCTTTTTAGTTTTTTGATAATACCTTATACTATGATTTAGAGAGTGAATAAGAAATGGAATCCTTGAGCGAGATAGATCCTCCTTGTTGTGAAGTTGAATATGTAGAGGCAAGTCATGAGGATGAGAAAATAATGCATTCTCTTCCATTTAATTAAGCTATTCAAATCCTCGAAGCTCCTGCATAAGAAGTGTTGGATCATGTTTTCATTGATGCCAAAGGATTGATGTCAAAGGAACAATGTCTTGTCATAGTATATTGA
The DNA here is from genome assembly GCA_000966675.3 of Picea glauca. NCBI lineage: Eukaryota > Viridiplantae > Streptophyta > Pinopsida > Pinales > Pinaceae > Picea > Picea glauca. The sequence goes on from JZKD02S1616078.1 coordinate 594,452, forward strand.
TGTAGTGATTACTGGATCATGTATTGACCTTGATGTCAAGAGGATTCATAGTCGTATGCATAGATGAATATGGATCAATGAGTTGTCATTAATATATGATGCATAGTTGGATTCATGTAAATATGACTCATTATTGTCTTTTCATGGTTGTACAAATCGATGAACTCCAAAGTGGTACCCTTATGGTGAAATCCCTCATGGGAAGACACTTTGCGTTGAACTCCAAAGTGGTTATTGTCTTTTCATGGTTGTACAAATGGATGAACTCCAAAGTGGTCCTCTTATGGTTAAATCCCTCATGGGAAGACACTTTGTGGTGAACTCTAAATTGGTTCCCTTATGGTGAAATCCCTCACGGGAAGACGCTTTGTAGTTGAGTTATCCTAGTAGTATGGTTAGAGAACCCATGCTTAATTGTGGAATTATGAGATGAAGATCAGTGAATCTTTTAGTGACACTATCATATATGGATAGTTCTTGTCAAAACATTTATGGTGGTATGTGGAACGTCACATAAATCCTCATGGTTTGAGAGTTATGGCCTTACGAAGTTGGAGGACCCTGATATGTTGGCTTGAAGCCCCAAAAGGTCAAAGAAGTCAGAGTGCTTGAAGAGATAATTAAAAAATAAAGTAAAGTGACAAAATCAAAGAGGATTATATAAATAATAAAGTGAAGTGACAAAGTCAAAGAGGATTATTTAAATAATAAAGTGAAGTGACAAAATCAAAGAGGATTATTTAAATAATAAAGTGAAGTGACAAAGTCAACGAGTATTTAAATAATAAAGTCACAAAGTCAAAGAGGATTATTTAAATATTAAAGTGAAGTGATAAAATCAAAGAGGATTATTTAAATAATAAAGTGAATTGACAAAGTCGAGGATTATTTAAATAATAAAGTAAATGGAGAACTTTCTAATTATGGAAAGTAGTTATAAGAAGGTTAACTCTAAAATGAGGAAAATGGGTTAAGTAGTCAAGTGGTTATTGGATATATGGACAAGTGGCAAGGGAAAAGTTGGGCATAGGTGACTATGTGGACAAAGTGGCCTAGAAGATGCTTCTAAGGAAGCTACTTGGAGAGTATAAATAATAAGCAAAGGTCTCTTGAGAAAATCATCTCTTGAGCATAGCTTGAAGAGCATACCAAGGGGCGGAAGGAAGGCAGAGCACATATAGTTGGATGAAGTCATGGAGACTTGAGTGTGAACTGATGTCAGGTTCTTGAAGTCTGAAGCAAGTTCTAGATTTACATTCCATGGGCTCAGATGTTCCATAGAAACTCTAGTATGATTGTTATCACTGAAATTTCGTCCGCAAATGGTTACAGGAATCCAGCATATCCAAACACCTATTAGTTCACCCACAACTTCAAAAATGCATTTCCAAAAGGCACAAAATATACAACTAGCTTAACAATTAACATGTGCAGAAGAACTACAGGAAGCACGCACACATCCATAGGTTAGAAACGTCAGAAAGGTGCACATGTGCCCAAGGCATAATTGTGTATGATAAAATCCATAAACTCTTGAGAACGACACATTTATGGTTCTTGTCAGCCACTCACCCACTTCTGGTTCATCTCCCAAGTCGATTTGACCCTCAAATCTGAGATGAATATGAGTGGGGAAAATACCTAAGGGTTCCCTAAAGGTCCCCTTGTTCACACTAAAGACCGGTTTGATAATGCCTCAAATATTTGCTATAAAAAGAGGCCATGGGTGCACTATGAATTCAAGAATCCCATTGTATTATTATGTTGCCTCTATTCTCCTATAAGGAACCTCGTTCCTTCTTGGATCATACTAGCATCATTTCATTAAGATATTCACCTCATCTCTTGAGTGAATAATCTTGTATTTCTTCACCATTTCCTTTCTAGTTTTCCATTTGTAAGAAGAGCTCTCACATAGGGGACTCAAGAGCCCTCTGTTGGAGGAAGAGGGGACCCATATGTCCCCCTTTTTCTTTGGTTTTTTCCCACTAATATAATTGTTATATCATTTTTTCCACTTGGATGAGCAAAAGAGGGACACCTACAAGTCTAGTTGGGTCAGCTGAATAGGAAAAACGTTAGTGCAAGAGTTAGACACATCAAGCATAAGAAATAAATAAACAACTAAGATAATAACAACTAAAGAAATAAAACTACAATGCATAAGAAAATTAGAACCAAAATTAATCAAACAATTGACCAATATTCATGCCACCAATGGAGAGATTGTATTAGTGTGCAAACACCAAAGAAAAAAGGGGACTTATGGATCCCCTCTTCTTCCAAGGGAGGGCTCTTGAGTCCCCTATGTGAGAGATATTCTTACAAATACCAAACTAGAAGGGAAATGGTGAAGAAATCCAAGCTTATTCCCTCAAGAGGTGAGGTGAATAGATTAATGAGATGATGCAAATATGCTCCAAGAAGGAAAGAGGATCCTTGTAGGAGAATAGAGGAATCATAACAATACAATTAGATTCTTCAATTCATAGTGCACCCTTGGCCTCTTTTTATAGAAAATATTTTAGGCATTATCCAACTAGTGTTTAGTGTGAACAAAGCGCCCTTTAGGGAACCCTTAGGTCTTTGACCAGCCCCCCACTCGGATTAATCTTGGATTTGAGGGTCAAATTGACTTGGGAGATGAACCATAAGTGGGTGAGGGGCCGACAAGAACCATAAATGCGTCGTTCTCAGGAGTGCACGGCTTTTATCGTATACATTTGCGCCTCAGGCGCATGTGCATTTTTCTAACATTTTTGACTTGTGAATGTGCGTGCCTCCTTTAGTTCTTCTGCGCATGTTAATTTTTTAACCAGTTGTATAGTTTCTGCCTTTTTGAAATGCATTTTTGAAGCTGTGGGTGAACTAATAGGTGTTTGGAGATGTTGGATTCCTGTAACCATTTGAGGATGAAATTTCAGTGATAACATATGCCCCTTGAGGTATGAGGTTAGGAGCATATGTATAACTGAAATACATCAATGTTTATTCTACTAAGAGTACCATTGTAAGAAAGAATGCTGATAGGAACGACAAGAGAAATCCATTGGAGAGAGAAGGGAAACTGTGGGACCCAAACCTTTCTCTAGGTGTGGGAAAGTAAAAACTGTATACAAACAAGGCGGGCATGCCCCATGCTTGTGTCATGTAACTCGAAATATGTAAGACATTAACTGAAGCTATATGTTGATGTAGATAACTGCAGCTCCCTCTGGGGTGGTTTGATAATGGAATATGACGATTATGATGGTGAACATACTCTAAAAAGAGGCGATGAAACATGTAATAAGTGTCGATGCCTCGCAGGCATTGATGGCCAAGAAAATATCAGAGGTCTTCGGCTAGTGTAAAACAACTGCAATAGTCATATAGTAAGACCCACAGTAACATGAGATTATGTTGATGTCGAATTTTATGGGGGTCAACGACAACAGAGAGAAATGATGGTTCTCTCTGTGTCATCCAAGACTCCTCATTTTAAAGGTAATGGGAGTCAAGATAATGTCTCCCTTCTGGAAACTATGTTGATGTCGACAGAAAAGGAGACACGACTCCAAGAAGCAAAGGGATTCATGAAATCCACTGGATGAGAACAGGAAATGATGAGTTACATGGATGAATTCAAGGTGCGGTGAGGATCAAGACTGTCCTTGGTTGGGGATATACGTGAAGTATGACTGGAAAAAACCGTGAAACTAAATCTAGCATCAAGGGGATGACTAGACGTGGGTTAAATTGTGCCAGAGGTGTGACAAAGAGGACAAACTTAGAGATCGGAGTTACATGGATTGTGGGATACTCGGGGTTTATGGACGATGTCAAAAAGAGTAGAAGGTAATGAATGCCCCAACCAAGGGAGACAGGGGTTGTGTTTCCAGAAAATAAGGTCACTAAGGGAGACAACAAAAAGCCATGTAAATGTTGGAAATAAAGGCTTTGTACAATTACCAAATGATTAAAGAATAATTTGGAATAAGTGTGCAGATACATAAATGGGTTCCCCAGCAGAAGATGGCTTGGCCTATGAGGGCGCAAGTTGTGTGGAGAACTGGTGGGGGTTGGGGGGCCCATAGGTGGGTTTCTATATGAGGTAAATGAATGGAGGAACATATGCAGATGGGAAAACTGGTTGTGGATGAAATGGAGGGTTACTGATACTACGGAGGTGCAGTCAAATTTGAATCGTGAGGAGATATCATGGGATTCCATTGGGAAAGCGAGAAAAAATAGGAGAAGGAGTATGTGGTTGATTCTCAAACATGTGTAACACTATCGAGACTCCCATCCCTAGGGGTGAAAGCAGCATGAGTGTCAAAGTACCAAAAGGGGACTATGAATGGGACAAATCATGTAGGGGAGAGTGCTACCGAGTGATAGTACTGAAAATGCAGCAGAGGTGAGAGTACTACAGAGTCGGATGGGGGGATCCTATAGGAAAATGTCGGAGGGTATGACTGGGAGATGCAATTGATATTCAAAGGAAATGATTACATGCTAGTGTCAATCATATACCTGAAGGGTCTGTGTTGGTGGGTGATGACCAAGTACCTGCACACATGAAAAATAAATACCTGACATGAACAATATCTGAAGATAAAGAACATATAATAGTTATTCAATAATTTTGAACATGATCATGCATACTTGGGCGTGATGTGAGGAAAATTCTCCCCCAAGGGTGAGGATGGATGGTGATCTGGAGAATGTGACTGTGTAGGTGGCGGGATCCTAATCCCATGGCTGAAGTTTAATCGAAAAACGGATGCTTGGAGCTCCTATAATTAAGCCTGGAAGTTTGGAAAAATGGACTATATATAGTTGTAGGGCCCACATTGCCACCTCATTTGTAGTTTCTACCATAGTGAGTTGACAAGAGGTTTTTGGAGGAGATTTGGAGATTCTAAGAGTTCGAGCCAGCCGATCCAAGATTTGCGAGAGCCATGTTAGTGGTCCCATCGTCCTATATAATAGTTAGGGTTTCTTTTTTGAGCAGGGTCGTATGGGTGGCCGTATGGTGATATTTTGTGAGGGTGGTCCCTGCAGTGCGTGGGCGATCAAAGGATACCTGTGTTGGGGTGTGCATATGTAGAGAGGAAATTCATGCATGGGGGCATGTGAGTGAGACAAAAAAGTCCGCATTGGATGTGCACATGTTCAAAGTACAGTTGCACATTGTGCACAACTGTTTCTCTGACAGCTACGCACTAGTGCGCAACTGTGTAACAAACAGGTCCACATGAACACGTTCATGTGGGTGTGATAGATGTGCATTGATGCGCATTTGTTTCTTCGACAATTGCACATTGATGGGAAGTTGTGCGAATAAAATGCGCGCATATGTGCACGTATGTGGGGGTGACAACCACGCACATGAGGCAAAGCTAGAGGTTTTTGAAAAAACTTGTCTTTTTGGAATTGTTTTGTTCTATGAATTTTTATGGATGATCAAGTGTTGTTTGTGTGAATGCAGGTGATCAGTTCAATATGCCAGTCCATTGGAGGGAGAGGGACTGGGCACACTTCAAGGAGGCGGTGAGGGATGATGATTCGGGTGTTCGAGGATCTTTGGTAGTATGTGGGTTGCTAAAGTTCTTCAATTGCTCACTGCTACGGGCACAGGAGTAACTATTGTAGTTTTTTATTTCCATATGGAGCATTGAGTTGTAGTGCTTCATTCTGCACGGGGAGCAGTTGACATTCTCTACGATGGAGGATGTCTATTTCCTAACCGGGCTCCCTTTTTAGGGGAGGGGCCTACCTGCTGAACCCCAGCTGCTGAGGGAGGCACACTTGGTAGACTTGGCATAGGCGTACTGTTTGGGGGAGGGATTTATGTCAAGATCGGTCGTGCAGATTGGGGCAATGGATGCACTAGTTCATCGATGCATCGTCGTGATGATCGTGAGGATCTACGGATCCTTAGCTACTTAGTAGATCAATGTTGGTCAGTTGAGGATCATGCAGAGGGCATTGGGTGGAGAGAATTTTTTATGGGGCTTGATGTTGCACACCAAGATGATGGGGAAGCTCAATCGGTGATGGGCTACCAACTCGGGGGATTTTTCCTTTGGGTCGATCTCGGTGGCGTGGTTCTTGGAGAGGGTTCCCATGTTGCACCTGAGAGTTTTGTTGGAGGTGGCTGTTGCACGGGAACCACGACTGATGCAGTGGGCATAAATTTTGGTACGACATGGGGGTGGGGAGGGTGGCCATTATTTTACGGTCGATATGGCATGTGTGTGGTGCAAAATGCCATAGATTATACTACAGTTCCCATATGGTGGGATGGAATTCTAGTAGGACCCAAATATGGTTTTACCTCCTAGAGAGGTTTGGGACCATAGAGGTATGTTGATGTATTTTATGTTTCATGATTTTGATAGTATAACATATGTTTTATGTATGGATGGATATTGATGCTATCATTTTTTTGTTGTGTGTGCAGATGTGGGGCCGAGAGGTGGAGTTGTTAGAGGGTCGGCTCATCAGGGGTCGGTGAGACCGTTGTGGGGTGAACCACGAGAAGGAGAGAGAGGCGTCGGAGGGATGAGGTTGGTGTGAGGTTAGACAAAGATGAGAAAGATGGTAGGAGACATATATTCGACGAAATCGGTGAAGGTTCATTGAATGCGCCTCAAGGAGAGGCTGGCAGGGTGCTTGAGGATTTTCGTCGTTGGCTAGAGGTGGTTCTACATGGATTACCCGAGGGCATGTAGAATCAACTCTAGGATGAGGGCGTCTCGGAGCATTGTGTGGTACTTCTGGCGAAGTTGCGGACCCTGATCTGTAGAGAAGCTATATTGGGGGAAACTATGATAGGGTGAATTCCCCTCGAACCTGGAGGACCCCCAGCTGGTGGGGCACTCCCTCCAGATAGAGGACCTAGTGGTGGTTCTATAGACCTACCATGAGTGCTCTTATTTTATATTTTTGGTATTTATATAGGCTTATGAGCCCATTTTTGTATAGGTTAGTGTGACACCTATTTTGTACCTATAGGAATGAGGGGGTTCACTTTCCTACAAGTGATGTACATTTGGTACCATTTTTGTAAACATTGATGATACATTGATCGTTTATATATATATGGAGATACATGATTATGATCTCTATGATGTTCACATGTGATGATGTTTTGCGATGCTTTTTATGATGCCTAACCTATATGCTTTGACAAACTTTGAATGATTTATGTATGTGTAATGGTGTTTTGATGTGATAAATTCCAATCTAACACTAGGTTAGCCATATTATCTATTATTTGATTAAATTGTCATGGAATATGTGTAAATGTAATTGAATCAAAATGTCGAGATAAGAGTCTAACTTGAGGGTATTTGCGGAAAAGGTAAGGATCGTAGACACGGTACACATGGTTGAGTTGTAGGCCGACAATATGGGAATCTAATAAGATGCTAAGGTGGAAAATATGGTGATGAATGGCCTTGGAAAGGAGGCCAATGACGGTTGTGTATTCAACTTGGTTGTTGGTTGCCGAGCCCAAACATATGTTGTTGGAGTGGAGCAATTCATGTGAGGGGGTATAGAGAGCCCAAGCGGCCGATGCAAGATTTTGTGTCCAGCGGCTAGCTCCATCAATGTAACCGATGTGATAGGTCGATGGAGGAGTCATCTGACAATAACAGAAATGGTAGATCATACATAAGGCATGGAGGGAAAAGAAGACTAAAAACTTTACAAATGTGTAAAAAAGAAAAAGACTAAAGTAGAGTGACTACACTCAGGCGTAATATTTCTTTAAGTACAACCCATTGATGGGTTCTTTGAGAGGATAGCCTTCTGGAGAGGCCAGGATTTATGTGCCTTTAGTGAGGCAGTGTTGGATGATGTATGGTCCATGCCATAATGACTCGAATTTTCCATGACCGAAGGTATCGTGAGTGATATCGTAGGTGAGAACAAGATCTCCTTCGTTGAATGAGTGAAGGTTGACATGGCGGTCAAAGGTGGCCTAATACAATTTTTTAGTTTCCTCAATGGCCATGTATCGATATGATTTTCAACAATAGAAGGATCAAGGCTAGACATCTCCATATTTGACCAGGAAAAAATGTTTCGGTATTCCTGAAAGAGAGATTTATAACCTGTGATTTCCTCAGGGGAGCATGCGACACCAATGGTGATTTCCTCTATGATTCTTGGTTTAATGGAAATGTCAATTTTGACAATGGGGGAAATGTTGGCCATGTTTTCTTCTTTAAAAGCATCGGGGGCAGGGATAGGGTTGTTGAACCAGCCGATATGACCTGACGGGATAAAATCCTTTGTTTCAATTGCACATATGGAGCCTTGGCTAAGAGGGTCAAAGGATTCATGTGAGAGAAAAAGCGCTCTATGATGGAGCGCATTCCATGGGCAATCGGGGGTAGATAGTTCCTCAAGGATATATTAATCGCAGTGGAAAATGTGAGAATATAGGGGATCCGAGGAACTAACATTGGTGATGGTCACTGTGTGTTTATCTTCAGGTGGTGAAGATGTAGAGGGGGTATGTAAGGTAGCTAGAGAGGTAGTGGGGGGGCCCAGAGGGCCCATAGTGATAATAGTGGAGGTCATTCAATGTAAGGTGGACTAGGTCCACTATATTATTAAATAAGGCCCA
>JZKD02S1616078.1:603127-633646 GCA_000966675.3 Picea glauca
CCAGAGGGCCCATAGTGATAATAGTGGAGGTCATTCAATGTAAGGTGGACTAGGTCCACTATATTATTAAATAAGGCCCATTATGGTAGTTAGATATAATAAATGTAAGAGGAATCTTCTAGAAGTAGAACCTTCTAAGAAGTCCTCTATTCAGGTTCTTAACAGGGTATCGCAGAGATGGTGTGCTTGACATGAACCAGATGTTCATACATTGTGGGTTGTGAACCGTGGGTGGGGATAATATTTCCTGAGGGAAATGAATCGGAGAGTTGGGAAGATTTGGGGGTAAATTCTCATATAGTCTATCCATGAACCATGGAGGGGTAGGAAGTGCCTCATATTTAGGGGATGTGATGTGGAAATGATATGGATATGGAATAGGGGGAGTCACTTGCATCACAGGAAGTGAGGTGGTTGGAGGATTTTGAATAAGGGCCATTTGACGACGCCTGTGTTCAATAATCATGGGACACTGATATGTGAAATGATCAAGTGATTCACGAATAGAGCAAGGGCATCTCATCCATTCGTTGACTGAGGTTGTGACATAATGGATGTCAGTGAGTCGAGTACTTGATGATGTAGAGGGAGAGGGGTCTTGCTGAAAACTTTGGCGTACTGTTGTTAGCATTTGTCGAAACTGAGGTAGTGCAGCGAAATGGTGAGTGTAGTGTCCATACTCTGAATAGACGGCACATGAAAATATAGTTTGCAACCCTTTGCTACCTGTAGTAGGGGATGCATGGGTAGTAATAGGTGTGCTTGGTGAAGTGACGGGTGATGTGGTCACTCAAGGGAGTTGGATTAAATTGCGTAACTCGGGGAGAGAGGGAAATCTATTTGTGGGGTGTCCCTCTTTCTCACATAGTGTGCAATGAGGTTGAACTCAGGGAGGAAGTGGAGTGGTCGGATCTTTCTTATTTCCTCTTCCCCCATTTGTAGTGGTGGTGCTAGAAAATGGGCGTGAGGGTGGTGCAGTTGGAGTTAGTACCATAATTTGCATCAGGACTCCCTCGTATTGGGGAGGGAGGGGTGGTTGAGGGACCATTGCGGGTGGGTGTAGATACCATACCAGAATGGAAATCACCGTGTTGGGAAGGGTAAGCATGGAAGCTACCTAAAAATATTATACACCCGGTGGGGGGTAGAAGAAGGGGATTTGGGTGATGGCTTGGGGGATGGTTTCCCAAACTGGGATTTTCCCTTGGGGAAGGATGAAATCAAGGGTAAGAGGTGTCATAGGGTTCTTAGGTAATGCTTGAAGTAGGATTTCTTCCACTAGTGGGACATCAAGGGGTGGAGGAGCCTCTATGGGAGGGATGGTATCTCCAGTTTCAGTACTGTCGGAATATACGACACAAACTTGTGTTGAGGGATGTATGAGCGGTGGTGCTCCATGGTATGTCCCTAGCAAGGAGAGGTCCTTGAAAATTTCAGGGACCATATCTATGAGTGGGTAGGCGTCGAAATTAGTGTGGACAAGAGGCATGATGTTATCAATTTTGGAGGAATGGTTGGGATCATAATCTGAAACTTCATCGATCGTGATGATCTTCCTGTTGTGGGGGAACATCATCATTTGAAACATAGAAGAGGTCACCATATTCATAGTGTACACATAGCTATGCCCAAACAAGATGTTGTAATCAAGTGGGGCATTGATAACCTCAATGTCGATGATGATATTTTTTCCCCCGAGTTCTACAGGGACATTTTTAAAGAGTCCTTCAGGAGAGGATGGTCGTCCATCATAATCTCTCAAAGTGATGGCGGATGGTATTATCTCAGGTGAGCCAAGTTTTTTCCATAAAGTTTTGGACATGATGCATGTGGATGCACCTTCATCAATAATGCATCGATGAATTGTGATGTTATGAATTTTGATTGGTATCTAGAAAGCTACCAAAGAGGGGAGACAGGGTTCCCCACAATCTAGATCAAATTTGATGAGTTGAGTATCAGTAGGGTCGACTACCCCCAAGGAGGAAAGAAATGATTTTCATTGAGTGGGACATGTTTGGAGGACCTTCAAGACTGACATGGCTGGAGGAGATTGCATCAATTCATCGACCAAACTGTAATTGTGTGCCGCCCTAGCTCGAGGTTTGTTCACATTCCGTCGTAATGGGATGCAAGGAATACGAATGTGTGGTTCATTGTTAGAATGTGGAATCATCAAAGGTTTTCCAATTGTAACTAGATCTTCCTCCGAAATGGTGGGAGTAGATTCAGTGGGTGCATTGTATTGATGACTGTGTCTTTCTATAAGAATTTATTCTTTTCTAGTGAGGAGGATAGTGCGATCCGTCAGATTTCTAGGGTTTTGATAATGTCCCATCTATGGTGGGGCAGGGTGCATTTCCTGCTAGGTATTCATCACACCTTAATGTGAAATAGGGTTTTGCAATATCGTTAGGGATGGTTGTTACAAATATTGTTGTGGGGCCTGTTGAGGGGCGGGCAGCGCTATATGATGTGGTGCATTCATGGAATATTTCATCCATTTGAAGTCGGTGATTTGGGGGAAATGGTGAGTATAACGACCATGCTCACTGCAAAGGGAACAAGGGAAGTTCTTCTGGAGGTTGTTGTTTTTCCTCCCTTAGCGTTTGTTGTCATTTCCCCTTGGGGGTTTTGTTTCCCCTAATTCTGGTTGCCCCCAGCAGGTTGGTTCTATTAGTGTTGTTTCCCCCTGGTCCTGGGTTATTATTGTTTCATTTTTTTCCTTTCTTTTTGGCATTATTTGACTGATGGGTCGGATTTTCCATATTCAGTTGTTCAAAATTTTGAAATTGTTGAATGGGAGAGGGTTGAAAAAAATTAACCCCAACGTGTTCTTGTCCTTTTGGAGGAGAAACAGATTGTGGAGGAATAGGAAATGGAAAGTATGAATTATTTTGTGGTAATGACTCGTATGGTGCATAGGAAGGCATATCACTTTCACTAGTACTCAGGGTGTAAGGTTAGGTAGAAGGGATACCAGAACTTGGTTGAACAGTCGAGCGCATCATGGGTGTCGGCGAGGGTGCACTCATGGGTGGAGGGAGGGAAAAAGGGTAGGGTTGTTGATGAGGGGGGGGGAGGGAAATAAGGGGATCCTCCATACATGGACAAATATTGGGGTGTATCGTACATGGGTGGTGGTTAGATGTATGGATTTTGGTTTCTGGTGGTACCAATCAATCCATCCGTTGAGTGAGGATTCACAGCTTTGTCATGGATAAATGGTACGGGTCTCAGAGCATCAATTAGTACCATATATAAGTATCATGGTTGTGAATAAATGAGGTCGTATTGTTCATCCTTGTTCATGGCTTCCTCTTCACTTTGGGGGAAAGTGGAGGCAACATCTTTGGCAAGGAGAGGAATGAGTGTTCTGAGAAACCAATCAAGGCATTCTTATTTGGTGGTTTCTATTTTTCATAAACCACATCATCGATGCCATTCATGAATGTGATCAGTGATAGGCTAAGGTTTGTTTAAACTCGGAGAGAATTTCTATACCATTTTCATGGAGAATTTCTAGTTGAAATAAGGTCAAAAATGTGTTGGCCAATGATTCAAAAGTCACATGGGACTCTGCTTTTTCATCTACATACCACTTGGTTGATGGGCCAGTGAGTGTGCGCTAAAATAACCTTAATCGGATGGAGTCATCCATGATGTTTTTTGAAGAGTACCATAGGTGGAAGGTCATGACATGGTTGGCAAGATCTTCTCCCACCTTTCCTTAAAATTGGGAATGTTCGAAGGTAGTTTGGTAGGCATTGCAGACCATGTGGAATCGTACAATATATGATCATTCATGATTTTTTTATATATGGTATGTTGAGGGAGGCCAAATATGGCATCTGGAGTGGCGTTGGAAGATTAGTTCCATCCATGGTGTGATCAGGTTGTGTACCTGACCCTTGAGGGGGGTTTGTGGGGTTGTACTCCCCCCTTGGAAAGAAGTATGCCCCCTGCTTCCTTGCAAATGAGAGCTTGTGGATGGTTGACCTAACGAAGTGGACCCAAGTAAAGTGGAACCTAGAAAAAATGATCCCAATATAGTATCACTCACAGGGGTGTGAGAGGTTTGAGCTGATGAGTTGGAAAAACTAGGAAATCCTCCTAGAAGAGGAGGGAGGTTCTGCAAGAATCTGGAATGGAATGGATTTTGTGGTTCCCCTATGATCTCCGAATAACAAAGTGAATGTGTGTGAATGGTGATGAGGGCAATAAATGAACAAGAGTCTTTTTATATTTTTGGACCTTCACAATAGATCTCACAATGGTATGCAATCACAAGAGCATCATACATAAATCAATTGACAAGAAGCATACATGTGGGTAGGTGGGTTGTGTCTACGTGGGAGAACAAAGAAAACAAATTATCATGTCCTAAAAGGACATAACATCCTTCCTCTCAAATATCACTGGACCTTCCAATAGCACCCAACAGTGGGGTTTGAAGCCACCAGAAGAGGAACTAGTGAAGGATGAAACAATCAGTTATAATGAGGGGTAGAGGGCGCATATCTCGAAAGAACTGGAGATATTTCCCAATAGCCACACAAAATCTGATCAAGGTGCAATTGCAGCCCACAATTTCCACCTGGGCATATATCCTAAAATTTGGCCACTAGGTACCTTGGTTAAAGTGCGACATTTAGATTTTCATCCTCAGAAATGTGTCACGGGATGGATCCCTTCCAAGAGGTGGGTGCCTCAAGGGGGGATGCATAGAACAACCAGACCTCGGCCTTCGAACCTTCATGGGTATCTCCCTGCTTTATGGTGTAGGAACACTTGACTTGGAGGATTTTAATGTTCCCTATTTGTCAACTTCAAATGTTTGAAGATGTGAGAACCAGATAATTGGGAGTTATTTGGATGCCTATCCCTGAGATCCTACCTAGACTAAAAAAATTCTTTTGGCACCTCCTGCGGAGGAAAAATTAGTGAGTTTAAAAAAAAAAATTATATGTGGTTGTTTGAGAGAATGGGGGTGTGAACCAATCTCGTTTGAGTTAAGTGGGAGTGGATAATTCCTTCAAGAATTAGTGGGATGTTTCGGAATCCCTTTGGAGGAAACTTACTTCAACCTCCACAATTTGAGATGAAATTATGTGAGTGAGTAGTGAAAAAATGTGCCAAATTTTTAATAAGTTAGGTTTCCCCTTGCAGCATGTGGACTTTGTGTGGTCCTTTACAGGTCTTGATTACCTCTCTTACTAGATGCCATTGGTACAACCTTGCAGAATTTTTAAAGTCCCTAAAGAACTAACATGTGGACATATGGGTCCTTACTAACCCTTTAAACTCCCTAATGTGATTTAATCTAAGAAGGATTCAAAAGACTATCCTAGATTGCAATCATGTGGGCATGTATGGGCCCGTTACAATAATATTTAAAATCCCCTAGTGATGTAAACTAAGAAAGTAGCTTCAACAACTATCCTATTTTTGCAACATGTGAGCATGTATGGGCCCTTACAAATTTAAGATGTTTAAAAAGAAACTAAGAGGGGGCCCTAGGGGGGATTTGTCCTCTCCTAAAGATTTTGTTTTTAAGGGAGATGAAATCTTCCCTCAATCATTTTTCTGATTCTCAATATCGCTCTATGGTGCAAGAGAAGAGCATACTTAATGATTTAAGTTTCATTTCTGGTCCCAATGCAAGTGTTTATATATGTGATAGTGAATGATTCCAACTTAACTTTTACAATCAAAACAAGTCTTCCATGTGGAAAAATGAAAGAAAAAGAGAATAAATATGGTTCTCTTCAACCCCCCTAAGTGCCCATGTTTTCACTAACCCTTCATGTGGAGAGCGAATCTAAGTGTGGTGCATTTACAAGTTGCATAGAATCAATATTTATAAGGCTAGAGGCCTTCAAAACATCACAAAAAACTCTTACAATGTTGGATTTCTAGACAAATGCGAGGGCTCTAGTTTAGAAAGACGTTCATATGGAACGAATGCGCAGAGAAACAAGGACCTGTTGGCACACCATGAACAGAATGCACTAGAAAACACAGTGTAGTTGGGGCACATTCTCGGAAGACTCTCATGTGGGCTGGAAAACCCGCACACATTCTGATATACGTCCGGGAAGAAAATTTTAAACAAAATTCTCCTCTTCCATCTCTGAATTCATCTCTTTGCAGGTAGGACTGGGCTGGTTACAATCCCTACAAGGTAAACAGATCAAAAATAAGTGCTCAAACAACACAAATAGGGAGGAAATTGATACCTTATCCCCAGTATGGTCGTCAATCTGTTGTATCCTTTTTTCCACTTGAATGAGAAAATGAGGGACACCTACAAGTCCAATTGAGTCAGTTGAATAGGAAAAAAGTTAATATAAGAGTTAGACACATCAAGAATAAGAAATAAACAAAAAACTAAGCTAATAACAACTAAAGAAACAAAACTATAATGCATAAGGAAATTACAACCAAAATTAATCAAACAATTGACCAATATTTATGCCACCAATGGATAGATTATATTAGTGGGAAAACACCAAAGAAAAAGGGGGACTTATGGATACCCTCTTCTTCCAAGGTAGGGCTCTTGAGTCCCCTGTGTGAGAGATCTTATTACAAATATAAAACTAGAAGGGAAATGGTTAAGAAATCCAATCTTATTCCCTCAAGAAGTGAGGTGAATAGCTTAATGAGATGATGCTAATATGCTCCAAGACAAAAAGATGATCCTTGTAGGAGAATAGAGGCAGCGTAACAATACAATGATATTATTCAATTCATATTGCACCCATGGCCTCTTTTAATAGAAAATCTTTGAGGCATTATCCAACCAGTCTTTAGTGTGAACAAAGGGCCCTTTAGGGCACCCTTAGATCTTTGACTAGCCCCCCACTCGAATTCAACTAAGATTTGAGGGTCAAATCGACTTGGAAGATGAACCAGAAGTGGTTGAGGGGCTGACAAGAACCATAACTGCGTCATTCTCAGAAGTGCACATATTTTATCGTACACAATTGCACCTCGGGAGCATGTGTGCTTTTCTGACATTTATAACCTGCGCATGTGTGCGCGCTTCCTGTAGCTCTTCTACGCATGTTAATTTTTTAACCAGTTGTATAGTTTTTTCCTTTTGGAAATTAATATTTGAATCTATGGGTGAGCTAATAGGTGTTTGGACATGTTGGATTCATGTAACCATTTGCAAATGGAATTTCAATGATAACAATAATCTCTCCATTGGTGGCATGAATATTGGTCAATTGTTTGATTAATTTTGATTCTAATTTACTTATGCACTGTAGTTTTGTTTATGTATTTGTTATTAGCTTAGATTTTTGTTTATTTCAAGTGATTGATTCATTTGACTCATACACTAACTTTTGTCATGTTCAGCTGACCCAACTGGACTTGCAAGTGTCCCTCTTTTGCTCATTCAAGTTGACGCAGCCACACTCCTCAGAGCCTGACCGCTTCCTCAGGACCTTCTGTCGTTCACAGCCCGAAGAACTTCAAAGGTTCCTCTGATTCCCTGTCGGGAATCTTCCTTACCCACATCAACTCTTCAAGTGACCTCCCTTAGTAATCAGGAAATCGGACTTCGGGATTTCGCGAATCCTAAGGTCGCATGTTTCGTGCTTCACGATTCCACGAAACCTGATGCGAGTCAACGTTGAATTCTCCCCTGCTATCAGAATTCTCCCTATCGGGAAATCGCTACTCGCGACATCAACAATTTGAATTTCCAACCTCCAAACCTCGATGTGCCGATACTCCGATGCACACATGTGGGTTGACTTTTCCACCTCTCGTCACCTCTGTCGGGAATTCGGAATTCGCGGGATCGTGAATCTTGAGACCAAAGGATTCGGGACTTACCTTTTCCTGATCCTCGATATAGTATGCCACCTGTCCTCCACTAGCCCTGACTGTGGCCCACACGACCCTTCCATCGGGATATCGTGGATCGTGACTTCAAGTTGCAAGAGTTTCTTTCTTCCGGAACCTCTGATGCCCCGAACTCCGACTCTTCGGGATCTCTTGACACATGTCCCACACGATGGACAGTTCTGAACCTATTGGGATATTGCTACTCGTGATATCGCAATACTCGTTGCAACAACTTGTGCGCTTGACCTACGAAGCCCTGATATGCGATGTCACGTGTAGATCTGACGATCCCTGTGACTCGGGATCGACTGCTCTGGCCCTTTTGAGCTTCGAACCTCTTCGAATGGTTTCGTCGTAACTTCCTTGCACCTCTGCAAGATCCAATGCCCTCAGAACCTCACGAAATCTCCTCAGAGGATTTCGACCTTCCGTTCTTCCTTTTCTAATTCGACGAAGTGAAGAAGTGCTTCCTCCACGAAGACTTGTTCACTTGCACGCCAACCTGCAACGCTTCTTGCAAGCCTTCTAAGGTACCAACTCCTTGTACATTCCTTGGTAATTAATCAAGGTTCTATACCTCCTGAGATTTTTCTCGACTTCTCAAGTCTTCTTGAGAACTTCTTGCACGCACCCCTTGCGGAAAACCTTCAACCTCCACTGAGTGTTGAAGTTCTTTTGACTCTGCACACTCCTGCAGTAGCAGTCTTCCAGTACTCTGCTCAGAATCGCAACTCTGAGACTTAGCTTGGCCTGCGCACTCCTTGCATGGCTCCTATGCCTAGTTGCACCTTATGGATGAATGACCACAAAAGATGACTCTAATTGAACCCTTTTGTTAATGCACTCCTTGCAGACAATTCAACTGCACTCCTTGCAGGAATCCTCTGGTTCAACTAGAGAAACAATTGAAACTCATTCTATCTCTCTCTCAGACTTCAATTCAACCATGAAATCACATACACAACACATAAAATCAAATGTATGACAGGAAGTAAACATTCATGAGCATAACATCAATACACAGAGAGCAACACAAACCATGAATTTGAATCAAAGATTTTTTTCTATTAATCCAAATGCCTGTACATGGGTGTTTTCATACAATTCTTTGCTTGTTCTTCTTGCTCTCCTGCTTCAATGATCGGGTTATGTTACAATAAGAAAATGAGGGTGTCTATATCTGTTTCCCTCTTGGACTTCTAAACTATCAAATCTAGAATTAATTTCCTATCTACCAGCATTAACTATTTTAAATGTCGTCTATCTACTAAAGGCCAAGAGCTTAAAGGCTCAAGGTACATTACAATATACAAGTGTGCCTTTATCTTAAATGGCCTCATTAAAGACTTGCGCGACAATCCCAAAGTATTTTCAAAATTTGTGCTTTCTTATCCAAATGTCTTCCGCTCCACGCTGGCTCGCTTGACGGTGCTAGCGATGCTCCTGCATCATACTCCCTGGCTTGAAAAAATTTCATGGGCTCCTGTCCATGAGCTCCTGCACAGTCTGTCCATTCTTTTGTATCACTGCTTCACTCTCCCAGCTGGAATCTTCCACTGGGTGATTCTTCCACTTGACCAGATACTCGAAGTATTCCTTTCGCCTAGTCCTCTTACCCACTCTCTTGTCTAGTATGCATTCCATATGTGGCTTCTCTACTATCGGCATCTGCTTCCTCCTGTGGATCACTGGTTGCTCAGTTGCAGTCTCTGTTTCTCCATCCCTGTACGGGAATAAATCTGCCACATTAAATATCGGAGATATTTCGATGTCATCCGGAAATTCAATCTCGTATGCATTCTCCATGAACTTCCTCAAGACCTTGCATGGCTCGATTTTATTCATTTTCAACTTGTTGTATGTTCCCCTTGGGAACCTTTCCTTCCTCAAATGTGCCAGAACCAGATCGCCAATTTCGAACTGAAGTTGTCTTCTGTGCTGATCTGCTTTGTTCTTGTATTCCTGATTTGATTTCTGCAGTCGCTTCTTCACCTTGCTGTGAAGTTCCCTCATCGCTTCAACGAACTCTTCTGCACTAGTGTTGCTAGTAGCAGTCTGTTCTGAATCCCTCAATTCAGAAACTCCTCTCAGTTGCATCCCATATACAACCTGAAATGGACTTCTTCCTGTGCTCCGATTCACTGAATCATTGTATGCAAACTCTGCCTTTGGTAATATGTTATCCCAGTTGCTATGGTGCCCTGTCACCAAGCTCCTCAGTAAGTCTCCTAGACTTCTGTTGACCACTTCCGTTTGTCCGTCTGTCTGCAGATGATAAGCAGAACTAAACATCAGGTTAGTTCCTAGCTTCTTCCACAAGGTCCTCCAAAAATGTCCTATAAATTTAGTATCCCTGTTTGAAACTATGCTTTTCGGCAATCCATGAAGTCGAATGACCTCTTTGAAAAAAAAATTTGCGATGTGAGTCACATCACTGGTTTTCTGGCATGGAATAAAATGCCCCATCTTTGAAAATGTATCCACCACCACAAAGATGGAATCAACACCTCTTTGTGTCTTCGGCAAACCCAATACAAAATCCATGCTTATCGCCTCCCATGGCCTCTCTGGTATGGGCAATGGCTGATATAAACCTGCATTATGTTTTCTCCCCTTCGAATGATGACAAACTCTACATCTTTCAACAAATCGCTTGACCTTTGCTCACATCCCTGGCCAAAAATATGATTCGCTCAGCTTTGTGAATGTTTTGTCATGGCCAAAGTGTCCTGCTAATCCACCATTGTGCTTCTCCTTCAAAAGGTTCTCCCTCATGGAGAAATTTGGAATGCACAATTGATTGCCTCTGAACAACAATCCCTCCTGGATCATATAATCTATCCATGGAATTCGGTCTCTGAGAACTGGATTCTCAGCTGCTTCATATGCTTCTACAAAATCTCCATCTCCTGCATACATGTCTCTGAGATTTTCAAATCCCAATGTTTTGACTCGGAATTCCTGCAGCAACAAATACTTCCTTCTCAAAGCATCAACCACTTTGTTAGCAGTACCTGAAATATGATTAATCACAAATGTGAAATTATACATATACTCTACCCATTTAGCATGTTTCTGATTCAACTTCTCTTGTTGAGTCATAAACTGCACTGCATGATTATCACTATACAATACAAATTCTTTCGGAATCAAATAATTCCTCCACTTCTTCAGCGCCTGTATGATAGCATAAAATTATTTATCATACGTGGAGTATTTCACCTTTGCCTCATCCATCTTCTCGCTGAAATATGCAATCGGTCTATCTTCCTGACTCAGGACCGCTCCTATGGAAAATCCACTTGCATCACATTTCACCTGAAATGTCTTTAGGAAATCCAGCAACACCAACACCAGTTGTTCCGTGATCTTCCACTTCAACAGATTGAAGCTCTCCTCGGCCTCTGATGTCCAATGAAAATAATTATGTCGCTTCTTCACTGTATCCATCATTGCTGCACTAATTCCACTAAAATTTCTGATGAATTTTCGGTAGAAACTAGCTAATCCATGAAAACTTCTCACCTCGAAAATATTTCTCGATGATGGCCAATTCTTAATTACCTCCACCTTACCTGGATCCATCTTTAATTTGTTCGCTGATATGACAAATCCAAAGTAAATGAGTTATGTCTTCATAAATGAATATTTCCTCATATTGATCAACAACTTCTCTTGCTGTAGCTTCTTCATCACAATGACCAAATGCTTCAGATGTTCAACCTTCATCTTACTGAAAATCAGTATGTCATCCAGATATACGACGACAAACTTCCTGATGAATTCCCTCAGGACTTCATTCATCAATCTCATGAATGTACTTGGTGCATTCGTCAAGCCAAACGTCATGACTAGCCATTCATACAACCCTCCGTTGGTCTTGAAGGTTGTCTTCCACTCATCGCCTTCTCTCATGCGAATCTGGTGGTATCCGCTCTTCAGATCAATCTTTGAAAAATACTTTGCCCCACTCAGGCAATCCATCAAATCATTCATCCTCGGCAATGGAAACCTATCCCTGATGGTTATCTTGTTGATCTCTCTTGAGTCGGTACACATTCTCCAACCTCCATCCTTCTTTGGACTGATTACCGTTGGAACGGCACATGGACTCAAGCTTTCCCTGACTAATCCCTTGTCCAATAACTCCTGGACCTACCTCTTGACCTCCTCATTTTCTTACGGCGTCAACCTATACGCAGCTTTGTTTCGCAAACTAGCTCCTGGTATGAGGTCTATGTGATGACTCACACTCCTCATCGGTGGCAACGAATGAGGTAATTCATCTACCATGATGTCAGCGAACTCTTCCATCAGTTCCTGAATCTCATCTGGTAAATCGTCAACTCTTGTGCTAGTCAGAACAATTCTCAGCTTCTTGACAACAAAGAATTGTGGATCTTCCTTCTTCTTAACCTCTGTAAGAAGTTCCTTCCCGCTCATGAGAAGTATCATGTTGTTTACTTTCAGCTTCACCTCCTTATCCCTTATCGGAAGAAACCTGTGTGTCCTCCCATCCTTCTCTAAAGTATATGTGTTCATCCTCCCATCATGAACCACATTTCTGTCATATTGCCATGGTCTACCCAACAATAAATGACATACATCCATGGGAATGACATCACAGAGTAATTTATCATTATAACCTCCTATTTTAAATTCAACCAAACATTGTTTAGTAATACTCACCTGATGTCCCTTATGTATCCACAAAACTTTGTATGGACTCGGGTGATCAGTCGTCTCCAGTTCCAACCTTTCCACCATCTCAGTTGAAACGAGATTATCTATGCTACCACTGTCAACAATAACCTTGCATACCCAGTCCTTGGTTTTGCAAGTTGTCCTGAACAGTCTGGTCCTTTGAGCTGAGTCCTCCACCTACTTTTCGGGTGTTAAGAGAACTTTACACATCATCAGTGACCTTCCACCTTCTGTGTCTGCTGCCTCAACACCCCGCTTCTGTGCTTTGGAAATGTGAGCTTCTCCAATGTCCTTATTTTTCTCTGGACACTCGTAAGACTTGTGCCCATTCTCTCCACATGTGAAGCAAGTGATTACTCCACCTCTTCCTCTTCCTCTTCCTCTGGTACAAGGAAAAGTGTTTGCGTCAGCATAATCTCCTCTCTGCTCTGTATGCTACCCTCTCTGTTCAACATATGGTTGTCACTGTGAGGTTCCACCTCTTTCAACTTTACCCTAAGGTTTTTTCCATTCCTCCTTGGGCTTCTGGAATTTATCCTGGGAAACTGCCTTGCCTCTAGGATGACTCCTGCCTCACCCTCGCTGACCTTTCTTACGGCTCAGCTTCTCTTCTGCTTTCAAATCCATCTGGTAAGCATCCTCAACCGTTCTGATAGTTGCCATACTTATTTCATCCCGAATGTCATATCTCAGACCATTCAAATATCTAGGAACCTTCTCATCATCTCTCTTCCGATGACCTGCTCTGATGTTCAGTCGATAGAATTCTTCAGTGTATTCTTTCACTATCATCAGCTTCTGTCTCAGGTTCTGCATCCTCCTAAACAGTGTGATTTGATAGTCTCTTGGGATGAATTTCGCTTTCATCTTTGCAATCATTCGATCCCAGCTTTTAATCTTCTGATTACCCTTACAGTGTCTATCTGCTTGAAGCTCATCCCACCACAATGCTGCATGTCCCTTCAAGCGTGTGACCGCATGTCTGACCTTCCTATCCTCTTCGATATCTTCATAGTCGAAGTAGGTGTCAAGAGCTCGGATCCAATCCAGTAGCTCCTCTGCATCCAGATTTCCTTCGTAGACTGGAATGTCCATCTTCGCCCTTGCACCCATCCTGGCGATAGCTTTAATCATTCGTTCATTCGCTACATCCTCGGCTGCAACTTCTTCGTGTTGTTCAGCTTCAACTTCACCCTCGGAGTCACTTAGATCCCCTGCACTAGTTATGCGTTTCTGCGCTACCTCCATATCTTCAAGTCTTGCTCGAAGATCTCTCATCTGCCTCTCCATTTCTGGATTACCTGTCGGCCTGCCTCTTCTTCGTACCTCCCTGTCCTCTGGATCAGGTGACTGTCTTTCTCTTCTGGGCAGCATGGCGAATTTTCTCTTCTCTGCTACAAAAAGCAAAGAGCTTCCCGCTCTGATACCACTCTTGATGCAGTCGCACTCCTCGGAGCCCGACCGCTTCCTCAGGACCTTCTGTTGTTCATGGCCCAAAGAACTTCAAAGGAACCTCTGATTCCCTGTCGGGAATCTTCCTTACCCACAACAACTCTTCAAGTTACCTCCCTTAGTAATCGAGAAATCGGACTTCGCGATTTTGTGAATCCTAAGGTCGTGTGTTTCATGCTTCACGATTCCCCGAAACCCGATGCGAGTCAACGTTGACTTCTCCCCTGCTATCACAATTCTCCCTATCGGGAAATCGCTACTCGTGACATCAACAATTTGAATTTCCAACCTCCGAACCCCAATGTGTTGATACTCCGATGCACATGTGTGGGTTGAATTTTCCACCTCTCGTCACCTCTGCCGGGATTTCGGAATTTGCGGGATCGCGAATCCTGAGACCAAAGGATTCGGGACTTACCTTTTCCCAATCCTCGATATAGTATTCCACCTGTCCTCCACTAGCCCTGATTGTGGCCCACACGACCCTTCCATCGGGATATCGCGGATCGTGATTTCAAGTTGCAATAGTTTCTTGCTTCCGGAACCTCCGATGCCCCAAACTCCGACTCTTCGGGATCTCTTGACACGCGTCCCACACGATGGACGGTTTTGAGCCTATCGGGATATCGCTACTCGCTATATCGCAATACTCGTTGCAACAACTTGGGTACTTGACCTACGAAGCCCCGATATGCGATGTCACGTGTAGATCTGATGGTCCCTGTGACTCAGGATCGACTGTTCTGTCCCTTCTGAGCTTCGAACCTCTTCAAATGGTTTCGTCGTAACTTCCTTTCACCTCCACAAGATCCAATGCCCTCGAAACCGTCTGTTCTTCCTTTGCTAATTCGACGAAGTGAATAAGTGCTTCCTCCATGAAGACTTGTTCACCTGCACGTCAACCTGCAACGCTTCTTGCAAGCCTTCTAAGGTAAAAACTCCCTGTGCATTCCTTGGTAATTAATCAAGGTTCTATACCTCCTGAGCTTGTTCTCGACTTCTCAATTCTTCCTGATAACTTCTTGCACGCACTCCTTGCGGCAAACCTTCAACCTCAGCTGAGTGTTGAAGTTCTTTTGACTCTGGGCACTCCTGCAGCAGCATTCTTCCAATACTCTTCTCAGAATCACAACTCTGAGACTTAGCTTGGCCTGCGCACTCCTTGCACGGCTCCTGTGCCTAGCTGCACCTTTTGGATGAATGACCACAAAAGATGACTCTAATTGAACCCTTCTGTCAACGCACTCCTTGCGGACAATTCAACTGCACTCCTTGCAGGAATCCTCTGGTTCAACTAGAGAAACAATTGAAACTCATTCTATCTCCCTCTCAGTCTTCAATTCAAC
This sequence comes from Picea glauca, assembly GCA_000966675.3. Lineage (NCBI taxonomy): Eukaryota > Viridiplantae > Streptophyta > Pinopsida > Pinales > Pinaceae > Picea > Picea glauca. The sequence goes on from JZKD02S1616078.1 coordinate 618,493, forward strand.
CATGAAATCACATACACAGCACATAAAAGCAAATGCATGACAGGAAGTAAATATTCATCAGCATAACATCAATACACAGAGAGCAACACAAACCATGAATTTGAGTCAAAGATTTTTTCTATTAATCCAAATGCCTGTACATGGGTGTTTTCATACAATTATCTGCTTGTTCTTCTTTCTCTCCTGCTTCAATGCTCGGGTTATGTTACAATAAGAAAATGAGGGTGTCTATATCCATTTCCCTCTTGGACTTCTAAACTATCAAATCTAGAATTAATTTCCTATCTACCAGCATTAACTATTTTAAATGTCGTCTATCTACTAAAGGACGAGAGCTTAAAGGCTCAAGGTCCATTACAATATACAAGTGCGCCTTTATCTTAAATGGCCTCATTAAATACTTGCGCGACAATCCCAAAGTATTTTCAAAATTTGTGTTGGCTTATCCAGCTGTCTTCCGCTCCACGTTGGCTCGCTTGACGGTGCTGGCGATGCTCCTGCATCACAAGTGGAAAAAAAGATACAACATATTGGAGACCATACTGGGGATAAGGTATCAATTTCCTCCCTATTTGGGTTGTTTGATAAATTCTTTTTTATCTATTTACCTTGCAGGGATCATAATTGGCCTAGTCCTACCTGCAAAGAGTTGAATTCGGAGCTGGAAGAGGATAATTTCATTTAAAATTTTCTTCCCGGACGTGTATCAGAACGTGCATGGGTGTTCCATATCACAGGTGTGTCTTCTAAGAACATGCGCCAAAAACACTATGTTTTCCAGTGCATTTTGTGCACAGTGTGCCAACAGGTCCTTCTTTCTCTCTGCATTGGCGCCACATGTGCCTCTGTCTAAACTAGGGCCCGTGCATCTGTCTAGAAATACAACATTGTAAGAGTATGTTGTGATGTTTGGAAGGCCCCTAGTCTTCTAAATATTGATTCTATGCAATTTGTAAATGCACTACACTTAGATTCCCTCTCCACATGAAGGGTTAGTCAAAACATAAGTACTTAGGAGGTTAAAAATAACCATATTTCTCCTCTTTTGTTTTCATTTTTCCACATCGATGGCTTGTTTTGATTGTAAAAGCTAAGTTAAAAATCATTTTCTATCACATATATAAACACTTTCATTGGGACTAGAAATCAAACTTCAATCATTGAGTATGATCTTCTCTCGCACCACAGAGCGAACTTGAGAATCAAAAAAACGATTGAGGGAAGATTCAATCTCCCTTTAAAACAAATATTTAGGAGAGGATGAAGCCCCCCTAGGGCCCCTCTTAGTTTCTTTTCAAAACATCTCAAATTTGTAAGGGCCCATACATGCCCACATGTTGCAAAGACTAGGATAGTTTTTGAAAGATACTTTCTTAGTTTACATCAGTAGAGGAGTTTAAAGATTATTGTAACAAGCCCATACATGCCCACATGCATGCAATATAGGATATCTTTTTGAATATTTCTTAGATTAAATCACATTAGGGAGTTTAAAGGATTGGTAAAGACCCATATGTCCACATGCTAGTTCTTTAGGGACTTTAAAATTCTGCAAGGTTGTATCAATGACATCTAGTAAGATAGGTAATCAAGACTTGTAAAGGACCACACAAAGTCCACATGCTACAAGGTGACACCTAACTTATTAAAAATTTGGCACATTTTATCACTTTCTCACACACAAAGTCACTACTCACACACATAATTTCATCTCGAATTGTGGAGGTTGAAGTAGGTTTCCTCTAAAGGGATTCTAAAACGTCCTACTATTTATTGAAGGAATTATCTGTTGGATTATTGAGATAGGGGGTGAATCAGTAATAGCGTAATTATAATCATTTTTCTCCAAATAATCCAAGTGTTATATCAATGTAGAATTATTATCCAATAATGAGCAGTAAGAAATGAACAATCACACACATACACAGTACACCAGTGTTTTACGTGGAAACCCAAATCGGGAGAAAACCAAAGAATGTTTTTTCTTATATGTCTTGAAGAATTACATTCATTGGAAGCACCAACTTCCTTTGTTTTCCAGCTGCAGCTGGAAGGAGGCTCCAACCCCCTAGTTTCTCAGGCTATAACCTCAGGGAAGCTCCAACTCCCCAATTCTATGGCTACAACCAGAAGCAGGCTACAACCCCCTAAGTTCTCCAGATACAACTAGAAGGTGGCTACAACCACCTGTCCTTGCCCCGTCAAACCTCCCTGAAGTAGAAGTAGAATGATGGAACCACTGTCACAATATCACTGTGAGATATACCATTGTAAACTTGTACCAATAAACCTGAACCATGCATCAACCATGCATCAACCTGTACCTCAACCTGCAATCAACAGATATCCATAAACAAGTGCATCAACCATGCATCAACCTGTACCATAAACAAGTGCATCAACCATGCACCAACCTGTACCAAACAATCTGTAATCAACATGTACCATAAAAAAGTGAAAACAACCATGTTCCATGTATGGACCAATCATCTGTCAACTACTCATCAACTATGAATCATCAATATCTACCAACATCATCAACTGTACACCTCATGTATGTGCCAACTCATCAACTACTTGTCTCAACCATGTACCCAACTTGTACCTCAACTAAACGCCCTCATCAATTTCATCATCCAAATATGATTTATAATTCTGTAATAGACCTAGTTTATATGATCACATACCTGCAAACCTTCCTTAACTTTAAACAACAAGAGACTAGCATTTACATCAAACTTTTCTTTGGTCTCACATGACTAGTTTTGGATTAGTCAACAACACTAACTTGAAATAATCATAACTTTGTACCTGTAATGAATAAATATCTAAAAATGATATACAATTTTATTCAGTGTGTTTTATACAATTCCTCTAGGTGTCACTACTTGGAACCTCTCAGAAAAGTAGTTATAGAAAAAATGGCATACCTTGTTGAATTTTGGCTTATTCTAGAGAGCGACCTGGTAGAGCGTGCTCCACACAGAATATTTATTGAATCAATCTGTAAGGTTACTCTATGACTATCTTCCCGATCTCTCTTAATTGAGCATTTTCCTCATTATGAGTGGGATTTTCAGACTAGCCTTGCTTCATTACTATCCCTCTATTACCCCTCATTTTAACGCAGACCTAGTCTGGATCAGCCTATCACCCTCCTGGAAATAATCCACCTATAGAATCAAGGAACTGTATATTTTGGTTCTTTCGTAGAAGCATGGACACTAAGGAGAGGAAAGAAGGGAAAGGACAATGGGATCACAAATACGAGTGCCCAGAATTTCATAGGTTAAAAATTAAATATGGAGCCATCAACTCCATGGTTTCCTTTGAATTAGAACCCTTGTCTTAGCATCAACATCTCATCGGGCAACTCCAGGACGAAGTGTATGCTTAGCGTAGCCAAATTGAAGACCTCCACTATCTTCTCAGACAATGCAAGAAAAATCAAGGGCAACCTTCCACCCCGACCAACAATGGGAATGCGTCAAGGAATGGTTCATAAGCCTCAATGGGCCCGATCTATGACCTTAATGAACCAGTTGAAACAGAATGGGACCAACAAGAAATTCAAGTCATCAAGAAAGAAACTAGTAATTGATTTACTTTCAAATTGCGGTTGTCATGTTTTGTCTATCATTATGTATTATATTCCTATCAGATTAGAAGTAACATAAATTTTTGGATCCCTGGATGGGGTGTTAGTGGAGACCACCTGGCGAATGAAGGAGGACGGCTCATGCCAACGGGGCATGAAGCCATGTGACGGGATCGTGGCACCGTCTGTCACCCTCCTGCGACTTTAATAGGCTTCATTGTCGACGGGAAAGGGCATTAATGCCATCAGTCTACCTACGCATTTTCTTATGGCTCTGCTTCTGGTTTTTGTCCATTATCTATGTTGGTTTGAAGAGCTCCCCCCTCCGTGGCCATGGCCGACTCCTGCTAGTGTTTTCTGGTCCCCGGTGGCTCCTCTTCACCCCCAGACCTTCGGCCTCTGCTGTGGGCACCCTATGCCTAACCACAAACCGTGTCTGAGAGGGAGGCCACGGTGGGGTTCTCCCTGGAGACCTTGTCGGCCTTCAACTCCTCCTCCCGCTCCACCTCCCGAAGGAGAGACTTTTAGGCAGGAACCAAGTGTCGATACCACTGACGTCGGAGAGGCCAAGCTGCGATCGGCTTCGAAGCAGGAACCCGGTGCAACTACCAGTGGCAAGGATGTCATACTGTAGGGCACAGACGAATCAGGGATGGTACAGGATGGGCACGAGACCATGGCTGAGGAGGTGAATTTCTTCAAGCGACCAATGCAGGACACCGCGAAGAACAACCTTGGAACTGAGCCCAGTGAGGAAGTCGAGGTGCAATGGGCGGACGAGACGACGTATGTTGAGGAGGAAACCTGGACCGGGGATCTCCAAGCCACCTGGCCAGGTTACTTGTCAAGCGTCTAGGTTCTTACTGTTTTAGAGGTCGTGTCAGCTGTTTTCAGTTTCTATTGATGTTTATGCTGTCTCGGACTTTACTTTTTATAAGGCACTACTGCACTTATGCTGACTAATCTGCTGACTGGGTTGGTTTCCCCTCTGTTGGGGCAGTCCAGTAATCACAGTCAGACTATCAATGTACTTGGAATCTCCTTTTTGCCTTTGGAAGGTCTCTAATATATTATACTTCTTACTTACAAAAAAAAAACATAAATTTTTGGATAATCCTTAAAGATCCAAACATAATTTTTGTAACCATTGACCTAGTCTTGAAATTTGGCGGTCTCCGAGACCTTTAAATTTTTTTATTTTGTAACTCACTGATCTCAACCACACCATTTTAATGAAAAAATTCCCCAATTTATGTGAAGAAAAAAAAATCTTCATAATTGATTAATTAAAATTGGGTCTAAATAATAAATTGCAACAGTAAATCAAACACTAACAAGCCTACTAAGATTTTAAGTTAGGGTTATTTGGATTATACGTTTGTATTGAGAAACTTTGAAATGGATTGCCTGCCACACAATGATATTCGTAGAAAGGAAAAGTTCAATAGAAAAAACTTGTTATCTTTAAATGAAAATCAATCAAGTGGCTATATGGGTGAAAGAAAAGAGTTATTTTTCATCTGTTGTCTAACTACATACTACAATCCTTTTGGTATCGTTTCCTCCTTAACCAAGTCCATGGTGATGGGCCAACATTATTTATCAATTCGTACAACCACCCATGTAAGGAATACTTAACAACTCTCTCAATTTCCTTAGTTTCATTTTCTTGAATTTTATCACATATATATAGTATTTTATTTTAATTTTAATAAAGTACACATATATATTATTTTAATTTTAATAAAGTACAACTAAATATAATATAATATATAATCATATCATAAAAATTAGAAATTAAATAAAAAATGAAATTAAAAAATTAAATGTATAAATTGACTATATCGATCTTAATGTTGTGAAGTATCTAGTTAGAAAAAATTTATACACCATAATTTAAAATAATTTAAATATTTACCATGTATAAAAGTGGACGATTGAATCTTACTATATCTTCTGGTTTTAAGATTAATAAAGGAATAAAATAATTTTATTGGGCAACAAAGTGCAATAGGATGATTGACTGTGGCATTGGTGACCATGCCCACGCCCTTACAAACGGTGATTGCTCTGGTTGAGAATAACAACTTTTAAATGTTAACTCGAAGGGTTATAACACAAATCATTTTGCAAGTGGATATTGTTACTCGTTGAACGTTGAACATGAACAATATTAGATTAGAACTAGCACAGCCGTTAATTTACGGTTGAGAACGTCGAAAGGTTGAGAACCTATGTCTTCAATATAAAACTTTTATGGTAATATAAAATGTTTGGTTGCATTAGGTTGATAAATTGAACGCGTGGGTATTTATTTAGATGCCACGGTTTAATCCTACTTAATGATTTAAACATGGCAATTACATATCCTTACAGTAATTTTTTAATGTGATTAGGTAAATGTTAAAAAGTAAACATGTTAACTTATGTCTTGATAAATGCAAGAAAGTTATGAACAATAAATCTGACTTATTAATTTTGCAGGACAACTAAGAATATGCCAACATCTTCAATGCATAACCATCAGATTAGGATTTAAGGTTAAATAAGGTTAAAAAATCATTAATTGTGTCCATTATCAATAGGTGTACGCCTTTAGGCATAATAAAAATTAAATAATACATAGGTTAAAAATATGTGAAAAATTCAAAATATGATAAAAATGCCATATCACACAAATATCCATCCTTGAGAAAGTTCATGAAGCAACAAAGATATAATTGATATTCATGGTTGGATGCCAACACCACAAATATCATACCAAATCTGTGTCGATATATAAATGTCATATATGTTAACAAATATCATAGCAAATCTGTCTCGATATATAAATGTCATATATGTTAACCATGAAAAGTTCACAGTTTATACGCAGTTGTATAATCTTTATCAATATAGAAATTCAGTAGTAAAGGAAATCAGAGAGCCCGTCAGAGAGCCCGCTAGACACAGTATTGTAAGGAAATCTGCCAACGTAGCTCTCGAGTTAGTAGTAATATAGGATAAATGTAGACCCAAAAAGAAGGCGGTAATTAGCTTACCCAAGATGTAAGTGAGGTTTTGGTGCTGAAGTGGATGAATCGCCTGTAGTACTCAACTGAGACACGACCATCACGTTATGTATATCATTATCGAGATACTTAAAATATTATTCATCTCAATAGAACTTTTAGTTTCAAGAAAATAGTACCTTGGTATGAAGTTCAGTATTCTCTTCTTCCAAAGAGCGTACCTGTCACAACAATGACGATGACAAAAACTTTCAAGTGTCTGTATAATCTATAACTAGCACAGTGGCTAATACAGCAGCTGGAGAATGTCTAAAGGTATCGGTTGGTAAAGAATTTATTAAATTTTATTATTGATTAACAAATAAACGGTTGATTTATCTGGTGTTAATATTTTAATTTCTGTTAATCACTTAAGTGGCAATCAGTGAGCTATCAAAGTAATTTTTAAATATGATTAGGTAAATGTAAAAAAGTAAACAAATAAACGGATGTCTTTATAATCGCTAGGAAGTTAATGATTGAAATCACAGCCATTTATTTTGTGTGACTACTAAGAATATTCCAACCATATTTAATCTGTTCTTATTAAGCACTAAACCCCGATTAAATCTGCCTATTGTCAATAGATGTACGCCTTTCGACATAAAAACATCTAAAGCTTTCGGAATCACTAAGCACACAGCAAGGCTTGAGTGGCAATCTTTACTAATTTTCAAGCGTCTTTCCCGCAAGATATAATATCTCAAAATATCTCAAATGTAATTTAACAATTTGTTGCTGACATAATCTGAAGGTATGCTACTTTTTAAGCGTGTTTCCCGCCAGATGTATGGAATCTCTCAAAATATTGAAAATGTAATTTAACAATTTGTTGCTGACATAATATGAAGGTATGCTACTTTTTAAGCGTGTTTCCCGCAAGATGTATGGAATCTCTCAAAATATCGGAAAAGCGTGTTTCCCGCCAGATGTATGGAATCTCTCAAAATATGGAATCTGACATAATCGGAAGGTATGCTACGTTTTAAGCGTGTTTCCCGCCAGATGTATGGAATCTCTCAAATATCGGAAAAGCAATTTAACAATTTCTGGGAGACAGAATATGGTACGTAGTTTACAATAGATATCTATGACATGACTAAAACAGATTTCTGTATATACCAATAAGCTAAATTGAAAAAAAATCTGAGATGAACCAATTTTTTTCATAAAACCTAATATATTATAATAAAGATATTTATTATAAAACATAATATATTATAATTAAAATATTTATTAATAAAATAATAGATGAATGTAATTTAGATGAATCCATGTTGGTACTGTGCCTTTATTCTTTTATGTATGTGAAAACATAAAGCACATGTAATGAAAATGAAATTGCCATATGAAAAGAGTTAATCCAAAAAAAGGACTGAAGGAAGAGTTTATGGTGATGAATCCAGGTTGGTACTCACTTTTGGTGTGCTTTTCTTCTTTTATTTATGTGAAAACATAAAACATATTTAATAACAATAAAACACATGTTATCAAAATGAAATTGGCCATATGAAAAGAGTTAACAATGAAAAACAGAGACAAGAGGAAGAGTTTATGGTGATGAATCCATGTTGGTACTAACTTGTGTCTGTCTTTCTTCTTTTGTTTATGTGAAAACATAAAACATATACAATAACAATAAAACTGGTTAGAAAATTAGTCATATGTTAACAATGAAAAAAATATTAAAGAAAGAGTGATGGCTACATATATTAATAATATTAAAGTATTTGGAAATTAGTTATTAATTTAAATTCATTTTAATATTGAATTTATTAAGTACCAATTGAGATTAAACTTCTTTAATGTGTGGATATTTGTCATTTAAAATGGATTTAGGTTGGTTGTAATCTTACCCGAAACTTAATATACACAACTTATACTAATATGAATATGTAAAAATAAATTTTTGATTATTAGTGAGATTTTATATTTGTATTGTTGGAATATTTTTATGCTAATATCATATATGTAGTATTTCTATTATTGTGTCAATTTAAAATCTATTTTTTTATTGTCATATCTTGCTAATGTGATTGGTTTCAAAGGGTTTAGTTTGTAGGTAGTCTAGAGGGAGACACCTAAAAAATCTAACAGGTTATGGGTTCGTTCCCGTAGTAATTTAGATGGTTTAGAAAAAAAATTATTTTTATCCCCAAATACATCAATTTTTTATATTAAGTGTACATATCAAATCTGTCTCTTTCTTTGATATAGAAAAATATATTACTTTGTGTTTGAATTTATATTTGTTTAACATGTAGTATAGCTAAATATTACATTTTCTAAAAAATCATCCACATGATGATGTAAAGGTTACTAACTTGAAAAACATGACTTATATGAACCTTATGTGGAACATGTACAATGAGCATGTTTGGGTGGTGCATGCCAAAAAAAACATAAGGCACATGAAGAAAAATTAAAAAATTATTAACAATCAAATAAGAAAAAAATAAGAAAAAGTGGGTACATCTTTAATTAGTACTTGTACTTTTCTTCCACCGAATCAATTCCCTTTAAAGGATGAGAATCCTTTAAAATTTACCATATTTATTATTTCATATTACAATACAAAGTAGCTTGCCATGTAGATTGGCTTATGGGTTTTAATTTTAAATTAGAGTTTATATGGTAATTTTTTATTTACTTAGTAAATATTTTATAAAAAAGTAAATTGTGATATGTCAAATACATCTTGAATATTGAAAGAATTACGCATCTCTTTCTTATTAGGTTGTAGAAATTGCCTCTTACTAAGTTGTAGAAAGTGTCTTTGAACTTAATGAACACGAAAAGAATTATAAATCTCCCTCATATATGGTTATAGAAAGTGTCTCTCAATACAATAAAATGTAAAGTTTATAAACAAAACAATAAGAACAAAAAAAAAAAAACATACAAAAAAAATAAAATAAATAAGCATGCAAAATAGCATCAAGCAAAGTATGCAAAATGACATAAAAGGAAGATAGAGTTAAAAGGAAGATAGCATCAAGCAAAGTATGCCATAAAAGGAAGATAGCATCAAGCAAAGTATGCCATCAAATTTGCTATAGATTCCTTCCATTAAATGTTATTATGTGATGTCCTCTTCATGGATTTTGCAGATATTCTCTTGGGTATTCCCTATCAACAACATTCCCATGTCATCTATCATTTCGTTCATGCCACTTATAAGTTGGTCAGAGATGGAAAAAATTATGAACAAAAATATTCCACCACAACCCCTCCACGTCCTTTTGTTCTCCATTGAAAAATATTTTCTTTCATGTCAACTTTCCCAAGTTGTTTTCCCTTTGGCTCATCTTCCTTATTAAAATTGATATTGATACACAACTTACTCATCCAGTTATGTAGCCTCTACTTGTATATTTTTTCCATATATTTCTTTCCCCATATGGTCTTTTGTTGATTCTATTTAGCATTCTATTGACTTAGTAACTATAAATTCACTGCCTAAATCTCCAACATATTTTCCTACTCCTCATAAGGATATCAATATAGAACACCAACTCCACTCTTTAAGAATATGGCCACGTTCAACCTTGTACATATACTTCTGGCTAGCCAATGTTCATTATCCCCAAAAAGGACTCTAACGAAATTTTTCTATCATGGACTATAAGGTTGTTGAAAAGGTCAAAGTCAACAATTGTTATCCATTACCACATATATATATGATTTTTTGGTTCAGATTCAAGGTGCTAAATTATTCACAAAGATGGACCTCACAATAGGTTATCATTAGGTTCATATGAATCTTCAAGACACTTAAAAGATGGCATTTAAAAAAAAATTAGTCTTATTTGAGTGTTTTTTCATATCTTTTGGGATTGTAAACAACCGTGCCACATTCATTAGACTCATTAACAATATTTCCAAACCTTATCTAGGGTTCTTCTTTGTCATTTAGCTAGGTGATATCCTTATATTTAGTTCTTCTTAGGATGCGAATTTACAACATGTATGCCTAGTGATTGACTTCCTCACACCCACAAACTCCAAGTGAAGAAAAACATTTCATCATTTGGAAAACCCTCAGTTCCTTATCTTGGGTTTTTCATTGATCGGGAAGGTATTTCTACTAACCCTACTAAGATTCAAGCTACTGCAACCTAGCCAATTCCCTCCACCTCTTCCAATTTGAATATATTTCTAGGTGGGTTGAATTCCTACATAAAGTTCATTCCCTGGTTCTCTTAAATCAACCAACCATTGCATCAATTATCTAATCAGATTGGTTTTCACTAGTACTAAGACATCAAGGTAAGCTTTTATAAATTAAAATAAACATTATGTTCTAACGTGATCTTACATATTCCTTATTTAAAACAACCTTTTTAAATAGAAATAGATGCATCCCATTATGCCATTGGTTTATTTCTTAAACAAGGAGGCCACCCTATGGATTACCATTCAAAGACATTGAATGAAGCCAAGTTGTGTTATAGTACATATGACAAAGAATTTTATGTCTTGGTGTGGTATTGAAGCAATGACAACATTATGTGTTGCGGAAAGAAACCATCCTCCATAAAGATCATAATTTCTTATTTTTTATCAATTCACAGTTTCGGATTCAAGAGAGTTCCAACTAGATTAGGCATCTTATATAAAACAATTTCAACTTGTGCTCAAGTATTAAAAAGGAGTTCGAATCAAGTTATGGATATGTTGATTTGACCCCTTTATCATGTATTAAACATCCTCAATGTTCAATATACTACATATGAAAAGTGGAAATATTTGTATGTTGACAATCCTTTCTTTTCTTCCATCCAAGATGGATTCTATCATCCCACTTATATCAGTCAGAAACCTTTTTAATATTTTGTTGTTTGCAATGGTTAGTTGTATCATTTTAATCTTATTTGAGTTCCCTAGAACTCCAAATCACCACATTTTAATATAAGAATATGCCTCTTCATATGGAGCTCATTTTAGCAAAACCAAAACCCCACAAAATTTGCATAAGTATTTTTTCTATCCTTCCATGCAACATCACATTGATTTATTTATTCGTCAATGTTATCGCTATAATGTTATCGCTATAGCACGAGTAATACCACTCACTAGAAACAAGGTCTTACACTCCATTACTCATTCCTTCACGCACATGAGAGTCCATATCTCTTGATTTTTTGAGTGGCTTTCCCATGACAATTTGTAATCATTATTTCATTTTCATCATTGTTTGTCACTTTTTCAAAATGGAAATCTTTATCCTTGTGCCAAAACCACCACTACACAACAAATTGTTCTTCACTCATGTTTTTTTTTTTTTTCATTTTGGATTCCCTCTAACTATTTTTTGGGACCAACAAACTATTCAAATGTTCTTCACTCAATTTTTTTTTCAGTTTGGCCTGCCTCTCACTATTTGAGACCCTAATTCTCATTTCCTTACTACTTATTAGGTTGTCATCTCAATATTTATACAACCTTCCACCCATAAATAGATGGCCAAACAAAGTTTGGGAATTGTATCCTGGTGCATATTATATGTATATTCTATGGTTGCAACAAGCAATCTGACTCTTTTCTTCATGTTTTACAACACAACCACAATATATTTTTCAATAACTTCATTGGATTTTCTCCTTTTGAAGCTTCTTTTTGGGTATAAACCTCTTTCTTCCCATGAATTTCCAATTACTCTTTCACATGCATTTAGCTCACACGAACAAAAGGAATAACACATTACTTCATGTTTTGTTCAAAAAATCACCGAAGTACATTCCTAGGTGGTTTTAGCATTGACCACTTCCCAACAATTCTACAAGACTCTTTAGGATAGTCATCGAGTTCCAATCTCCTTTCAGGTGGGTGATCAATTTTGGTCACAAGTAACCAAACAACATTTTAAGGGTAGACAACACCACAAACTCAAATTTTTGTGATATTCTACCTATACAATCTTGCAATGTATTGATGGAAATTCATATCATTTGGACTTTCCTCCATCATTGGGTGTCCATGATGTTAGCAATGTACAAAATCTAAAATTATATGGGTCTCCTCTTTTGAAGGATGAAGTACAAGTTGTACATCCATCCGATAATATTCCATGCTTCCAGCCACCACTTGCCTAAGATATATTTTTGGATGTGTGCACTCATCCCACCATATCGAAACAACACCATTATTATCTTGTTGGCCATCAAGGGCAACTCCCCACTCAAGAAAAATTGTTTACACAATCAGATTTGCAATCATAGCTCATGCAAGTAGTGGAGAAAGTAGGGACACTTCCAATCTAAATGGGTAATATATGATAAAGCATGTATATCAAGGATAGTGGGACATGTGATATCTTAAATATATCCATTAATAAATGTAAGAATGTTGAGCTTGTACTCCATGAATTTATTTTATGTGGTTAGTTATGAATTTCCCAACTCTTCTAGGTTGAATTTATATTTTGTATTTAGTTATGACTTATTAAACTAATCTAGGGTAGCTATTGTTGACTTTATCATGTGGATGGATAGATGCATCCATTAAAACCATTCATGGCTAATAGATTTTTTTTTCCTTTTTTGGTTCAAACATTATTTTTTGAATGGTTAAAATTATTTTTTGGATTTTTTTTTTAAAGATAGGAACTAAGCAACAAATTGGAGAAGCATATTTGAGTTAATTAGAACTATTAAAAGTGGAAAAAGAGGCACTAGGTGAAGGAGATGTTATGGGTTAAATTGTGAGCTTAATAATGAGTAAGAAATTAGAAAAAAATGAAGTTTCATAGTATGGATGAAGCCTAAAGGAATAATAATTTATAGAATGTTAAGTTATTTTGAATTCCAGAAGATGGAATACACTCATAGGATTTAATTTGCAAGTGCACAGTTGAAGGGAAAAAATAATTTTTGGTTGTAATTTTATGCATTAAGAAAATATTCAAAAGCGAAAAGAGAAGATTATATGCTAAATTAGGTGGTCTCAAGGTTAAGAAATATGGTTTTACTTATAAACTATAGGCATGCAATAAAGCGGTTGTAGGTAGAACCAAACAAAAAATGAGCATAGTATAGAGTGTATAAGAGTATACAACCAAAGTATTAAGCTATTGATGTAGGTTGGCACAAACATAATGGAGATCAAGATGCTTTGAGGTATTTGATTGGATTATAGTCTCTTGTTTTGGAATAAATGTGTTTACTTAATGGTTACTTGATTTACATAAAATTACAATAGAAAAGTTTGATTAATTGGTTCTAAAGGTATAATAAATGGTATAAATCCTTTGACAAGGAAGTCCATATTTAGTGTTCCAAAAACAAGGAAGTTGATCCGGATTATTTTCGGCATGAAATGAGAGCAGAGATATAATAAAGAAATGCACAGAGATATCGCGTATATATAGTAATATAACAGAAATATATCAGATATGCAACCATAAACACAGAGATACAGTAATACATGATTTCTATTAATGAAATAAATGTACAGAGACTGTAAAATATAGAGTGAAAGACTTGCTAGAATGGTGGTAGCTTATCTCTGAGAAGAGATGTCATGACTACTCGCATCTGTGAGAAGATGATTCCAATGAGGCTCTGAAGGCCCTTTTACAATAAACGGGAATGCCAAAAGTCCTAGACACCAAAAACCTAACCCTGGGAGATGAAGCGCCAAAATTCATGTGGGCCCCGTTTCGGTAACTGAGTACATCAACTTCCCGGGGTCGTAACTTTTGCATACGATCTCCGTTTTAGGCGTGTGATAGCTCATTGGAAAGGTATTGTCAAAGAGATTAATTTTGGGGGCTCAATCATGCCTTTAGCTATCATTGAGAACCTTGATATCAAAAAACCTTCATTTGGACCCTCAAAATGGCCCCGGAAGTTAAAACCTGCTAAAAATAGTAAATTGTCAAAATGGCCAGAAAACTGTTTTGAGCCATTTGGAAAAGGTGGGTGGCCACCGATATCCACCTGGATCAATCCTCCCTCCTTAGGAAGCAATGGTCTACATTGCGTTGAGTTCCTAGGGGAGAGGGAAAAACATTTGTTGAATCTGCATCTTGGTGAGCTGCCTGTCTTACTGGAGAAGTCGCGCTGCTTAGTTTGTGGAAATCTGTCACGAACCTGTGGCTCGAAGGTTTGGACATTTTTAACCAGTCTGGCTATTTTAGATGATTGTGTAAAGAAGGAATCTTCATGCTTTACTGCAACCTTGTCGACCTGCTTCTATTGGATAGAAGGTGCTTGGGCCAAAGCTGTGGTGGCTGCAGTATCCTTTTGTTCACCCTTTGAACAAATTGTGGAGAAGATGAATTTTGTAGTATGAGATACTACCTTGCGGAACTGTTTAGGTGGGGCAGTAGTTGGAACTACCTCTGGTATCCTGTAGAGATGACCCCCTAGAGTAATGATGACACTACGGGGTCGAGAGTCATAGATAGCATGGCATTTCCACATATATGGCTGACCCAAGAGAACATCACAGACATCCAATGGGGCAACATCACATAATACCTCATCCTTGAAGGGTTGGATGT
>JZKD02S1616078.1:634984-648140 GCA_000966675.3 Picea glauca
TCGTAACTTTTGCATACGATCTCCGTTTTAGGCGTGTGATAGCTCGTTGGAAAGGTATTGTCGAGGAGATTCATTTTGGGGGCTCAATCATGCCTTCAAATATCATTGAGAACCTTTATCTTGAAAAACCTTCATTTCGAACCTCAAAATGGCCCTGGAAGTTAAAACCTGCTAAAAATAGTAAATTGCCAAAATGGCCAGAAAACTATTTTGAGACATTTGAAAAAGGTGGGTGGCCACCGATATTGACCTGGATCAGAAGTCCACACTTCTAAGTTAGTAATTTCCCCTTTGACACGTGTTTTGAATATTTTCCACCGTCGCCTTTAGATGTTGTATAAGGGAATCATGGAGAAGAAAAGGAAGAAATGTCAATAATTCATTAAAGGATGAAAAAATCATTGATAAAATCAATTAGAACCATTTGCAAGTTCATGAGAGACTAAAAGAATCATAGGAAAATTACAAGGTAAGCCCTAACCATCAAAAGGTAGAGATTATACTCATGATATGAGTTCAAGTCTAGCAAACCTCAAATAGATAAATGATATAAGGCGATGGAAATAAAATTAATTCCTTTAGATATGAACCTTTTGAAATTATTGAATAGGTAGGACACAATGTTTGCATACTAAGTCCATATCCATACATATGAATGTACTAAATAATGAACATAGAAAATATAAAACTGTATGACATATGCATTCTAGATGAATAAAATGAGCTCCAAGTGTTAACTTCCAAAAATTACTTGGTACTAGATGCATAAGAAGAATTACCAATAGGTATGATTTTGTACAATAAAAGTAGAATGTACTAAAGAGGTGAAAAGGTACTCTATAGACTCAAATGAACGGGTTAAAAAAAAAGTGCAAAGTGTCCAGTGATGAATTTTGAGGATGTCTTTACTTTTTTCTCTCAAAATTAATGTTTTTTGGGAGTAAAATACTTCAAAAATAGGGAGGTGTGCTATTAATTGCATAGATATATTTAATTTTCTTTTAGGTTTCTTTCATGAAGTTGAAAAATTAGAGCTATGATCTTGTTCATTTCATCCTTTCAAAGAGCATTAGTCATGTGATTTCATTGATTGAAAACTAAAAAATTCATTGTGTAGGCCTTGAATGACATTTTTTTTAATGTACATAGGGAGGATAATATGGGGTACATAAGGAGGTATCTGAGGGGATAATGAATGTAATGTGTTCATAATCATGGAATAGGTAGACATGGTAGTTATTGGGTACTAAATAATCCCACTACATAGTTAGAGGAAATAATATAACAATAACAGGTAGTTGACATAGGCTACTAAGAATACCTATGAGAAAGTATAACTATAGATGAGTAGTGTTCTATTGATATATGTTACATGTTGATTCATATATCAATCATGTATTCTAAAGTGATTCCTTCTATAAGGAGCATTTGATGATGTTACTCTACCATGAGGATTATTTCTACATTTGTGTGTCTATTATTGTGTGGATGTATTTTGTTTTTCAATTTTAAGGTTTATTCTTGAGATTAAGGGTTTATCTTATATTATATGCATCAAGGTTTACTACAAGTGTTATCAAATATCTTTATTGGCCACAACATGGAAGAATTTTTTTTTATTTTTGCATATTTTTGAAAGGAAAAAGAGGATAGAAACATTTAGATCGATTTCTGAACCATCTTCTATAGAATATAAAAAAACCATAAATAGATCTAATTTTCTCTTTAAAAATACCCAAGTTGAAAAAAAAACATCTAAATATGAGTCCACCAAGCATAGTTATCAATGATTTAAAATAAATTGTTTGAGGGTTTTATGTTGATGATCATGTAGTTTGCAGACTGCATATATTTTGATAGACTGCCCAAATTTCTATAAACTAGTGCTAGAAGATGCAGAATGATCATGGAATTTCATAATTGTCATCATAATAACCAATTATAGAAGTATTGTAGAATTTATTATCCTTTTACATTAGCCACCTAAAGGAGCTTCATTGAAAAATAAGTTATTTCTTCAAAACTTTGTTCATTTTTACGGATTTCATAAATAATACATCTTTTAGAAGAAATCATTAATGGTCTTACTATTGAAGAATACATTAAAGGAGTGAAGTATCTATTTCAAATCATTTGAGAATTCGGATATACATGGGTTTATGATGAGATTTTCTTAACTTGAAAAAGATAAAGGCACTTTAAAATGAAGTTCGAAAATAAGTATTTTTAGAAAGGTGGTATGATGTTGGAACTTGGGAATAAAGATAAAGAGATTAAAAAGGATTTGTTTTCATGTGAAAACTTCCTATTGCAAGTTCATGGATGAATTGAGTAGGAAAATGCTATTATTTTTATAAATATTGGTAGAAAATAGTATTTCATCGATTAACTTGGATAAAAGATTGAATGTTCCCATAAATCATATTCAAAGCACATAGGTTGAGGGCGAGAATATTCAATTTTTTAAAGATTTGAATATTAACATGGATAAATGTGTTTTTTATTAATATTTGTATGTTATACATATGGATCAGGCGGATATTGTTTTGGGATATCCTTCGATGGAATTAGTTGGTACAATTAATATTAATGTGCAAAATAAGTTTTTGAATTTTGGTACAAGAAAAACAAAATTACATTGTAGGATATTTCTCTTACTAAGCATGAATGGCCCATGGAAGAACCTAAAGAAGTCCTTACAAGGGAACTAATTGCAGTACTTAATGGCACATTAGATAAATATTCCAAGGTTCAACCAGAAGAATATCTTATAGAATTGTTGAAATAATGTAACTGCAAAGTGTATTCTTATTATTATTTGATATATTATTTATTGGATCAATCCTCATTGTGGATTGATCATGTTGGCTATTGTAAAAGGACCAAATCCCCTTTTGTGGATTGGTCATAATGTAATTGTAATAGGAAGAAAGAGAAGTCGGCCCCAGAATATATCAAAGAGGCCCCAAAATATAATAAAGGTGGTTATAACCACCCAGGAGAAGAAGTCGGCCCTACCAGTGAAAGGATACTCCCACACATGCCAGTCTTGTATAAATAAGGAGGCTAGTGCCTCACTTAGACACACACTCACTTGTTCATTGAGAGACAAATTTTGAAGCTGCAATTGGAGAAGAGAGAGAGGCAGAGAGGCGCATATTTGGGAGAGGACATTGTGTACTTGTTTAAGTTATCTCTTGGCATTGTATTGGCTATCTATAATAAGGAAGTTTTGCTGGGTTTTCTTCCCCTAGAGGGTTTCCCAGGATAAATGTTGTGTCTCTTTTGATTGTGTATTTCTCAATGATATTGTCTTATGTTGTAGTTATCTATTGAAATGCAAAGAACTATAATAATGTCTTAAACATTCACATGGTATCAGATCTAAGTTGAAGAGAGCATATTTCACAAGAGAAAAGTGAAAAACGTCACTGTTGTTGTACATGCAAATTAGGGTTTTTTGTTGGATAGGTAATTCAGCCCTAAAACCATCTAGAAAAGTGTGCCCTCCCCCAAGGATCATTTTGGCACCTTTAGTGCAACTTTTCAGTGGCTAGATCTCCTGGAAACTGAAACCATAGTTTCACAAAGTACCAGAAGTACCAGAAAACTAGAGTACCAGAAGTACCAGAAGTACCAGAGGTACCAGAAAACTAGAAGCACCAGTCTAGAAATCCGTAGATCAAGTTTGGTGGGGTAAAAGTTGGATTTTCTTAGATCCAATCACACCAGGATACTCACCTCACCCAATCGCACCTCTTGGTAAGTTCAAAATTTGATTTTGAACATTTTCGTTTTTGGACATTTTCCCAGCTTCAAGTAAAATATGTCTGCAAGTGTTAATCTTGTTGACAAGCTTGAAGGTGTGGAAAAATTTCGTGCCTGGAAGTATAGGATTGGTCTCATTCTTGAAGAGAATGACCTAGCAAGATTCATCAAATAATAAGTGTTGAAGCATGTCGATGTTGCATAAAAAGAAAAGCACCAAAAGGACACAATCAAGGCCAAAAGAATCATTGCAGATTCAATCAAAGACCACCTGATTCCCTATGTGTCATCAAAGAAGACTCTGAAAGAAATGTTTGATTTCATAAATAGACTATATGAAGGAAATAACATAAACTGGAAGATGAATCTTAGAACTCAGCTCAAGAATACAAGAATGCAGAAAGGAGAATCAATCCAAGAATACTTCTTCAGAATATCCCAATTCAAAGAAAAACTAGAAGCAATTGGAGATACTATAGATGAATATGAACTTATAATGACAACCCTAAATGGTCTCACAAGACCTTGGGATGCATTCATCCAAACGATTTGTTCTAGAACAGAGAAACTGAAGTTTGATAGTCTATGGGAAGAATGCATCCAAGAAGAAACAAGAGTAGCTTACCGAGAGGCTTTACTAGCAAGAGATGAAGATCAAGCCCTAGCTACTCACACTAAAGGAGGAAGAAAGAAGTCTTACTTCCAAAAAGAAACTTACAAAGAGTCTCAACCCAAACAAATTCAATCATAAAGAATCTCATCCAAGGAGATTTCAAAAGAAAGGACAACGAAAGGAAAGAGATTACTCATCTGTACAATGCTACCATTGCAACAAGATGGGACACATTGTGAAATTTTGTCCAGATAGATGAGAAGAATACAAGAGGAAACAAAAGAGGCACCATGCCCATGCAGTTGAAGATGAAGAGCCACTTGCAAAGATGTTAAGAGAACAAATTAAAGAACATGTCTTAATCTCGGCCCTCTCAGGATTGGTAACACCTAGAGAGGACACTTGGCTCATTGATAGTGGTGCCTCCAAGCACATGACATGACAAAGAGATATTCTCTCTTACATTTTAGAATATAAGTTTTCTCAGAAAGTGACACTTGTAGATGATTACCAATATCCCATCAAGGGAGTGGGAGAATCAAACTACAAACTAAATTTAGGGAATTCAATGAAGATGAAGGACATACTTTATGTACCAGGTTTGACAAAGAACCTACTCTCCATTTTAGATTTAGAAAAGAAAGGATTCATAATTGCCTTTATAGATGGAGAATTCTTATGTGGGATAAAGGAGAAACCTTAAATGAAGCAATCATCATTGGAAGTGAATAAAATGGCTTGTATAAGCTAAAGGGTCGCTCAGAAGCTTCCATGACCCACGCCATTGAAAACTCATGTGAACTTTGGCATAGAATATTAGCTCACATTAACTACAAGGTGCTACCATACATATGCAAAGTTGTCACAGGTTTACTAGAACACAATCTTGATCATGAAGGCGTATGCAATGGATGTGCACAAGGGAAGAACATCAAGAACCCTTTTCCGAAGAGAGACAACAAAGAAGAAGGAGTCCTAGAACTCATCCCTTCAAATGTCTATGGCCCAATGCCATCGTCCTCCATGAGTGGGTATGTATACTATGTATCATTCATTGATGATTATTCTCATAAGACTTGGTTGTATTTTTTGAAATCTAAAGATGAAGTGTTCAACAAGTTCAAGGAATTCAAAGCCTTGATAGAGAATATTTTTGAAAGAAAGATCAATATACTCAGGTCAGATAATGGAGGAGAATACACCTCAAAAGAGTTCATGAGCTTCTGCAAAGATGTTGGGATCAAGAGGGAACTCACTACTCCCTATAATCCTCAACAAAACAGTGTGGTTGAAAGAAAGAACAGAACGATAATGGAAGTCGTGAAGACCATGATCCACGATCAAGATCTCCTTATGTGCTTATGGGAATAAGTAGCAATGACAGTCGTATATGTGCAAAAACGATTGTCCCATAGTGCACTTGGGTTCAAGACCCCAAAAGATTTGTTCACCAGAAAGAAGCCAGAGGTAAGCCATCTCAAAATATTTGGTTACCCAGTATTTATACATATACCGAAAGAGAATAGAAACAAGATGGAACCCTCAGGAAACAAGGGAATATTTGTGGGATACTGTGAGGTCTCCAAGGCCTTTAGGGTCTATATACCAAGTCACCACCACATTGATATCAACAGGGATGTGACCTTTGATGAAGATGGAGCGCTAAAAAAATCGAGAAAATGCCATCTTGAAGAGGTATATGAAGAGGAACCTGTAATCCCCAGAGTTGCAGAATCAGTGACGGAGATTCCCAGAGTTGCTGAACTAGTGAGGGAAGTCGTAAATTCCCCTAATGAGGAAATTCTAGAAGATCATGACATATCATAGTTTCAAGAACCTCCTCAGATGACAATCCTCCATAAAAGAAAGCCAGATTGGGCTAGAGAGATTATTCAAGATGGAGAGAAGTATGGTGTTCCCGAAGGAACCACGAGACATGTGAAGAGGCCTAAGCCATTCTCCAGTTATATGGCTTTGATGTGTGATCTCCTAGAAAAGGAGCCTACCTGTTTTGAAGAAGCCATTCAGAAGAAAGAATGGGCATATGCCATGACAGAAGAATACCAATCCATAATAAAGAACGATGTATGGGAAATAGTTCCCAGACCGAATAGCAAGGATTTGGTATCGTCCAAATGGCTCTTCAAAATAAAACATGTTGCAGATGGAAGTATTGAAAAGTATAAAAAAATATTTGTAGCTCGTGTCTTTTATTAAAAAAAGGCATTGACTATGAAGAGACATTCTCTCTTGTAGCTAGATACACTTCGATCAGAATCATCATAGCCCTCGCAGCTAAGATGAAGTGGAAGTTACACCAGATGGATGTAAAGACAGCTTTCCTAAATGGTGTTATCGAAGAGGAAGTGTATATAGAGAAACCTCAAGGATTTTAAGTTGAAGATAGGAAGTCTCACATCTGCAAGTTGAAGAAAGCCTTGTACGGATTGAAGACATCTCTTAGAGCTTGGTATGGCCGGATAGACAGTTTTCTGACGAGCTTGGGCTTTACCAAGAGTAAAGCAGATTCTAACCTCTACTTCAAGGTTATGAACGATGAGCCAATAATACTATTACTGTATGTGGATGACTTATTCTTAAATGGAGAAGAAAAGTTCATCACTGAATGTAAGAAGAGACTCACTTCAGAATTTGATATGAAAGACCTTGGCCTAATGAATTATTTCTTAGGTCTTGAGGTATGGCAGAGTCCAGAGAGGATCTTCCTTAATCAAGGGAAGTATGCAGTTGAAATATTGAAGAGATTTGACATGTTATAGTGCAAGCCCATGAATACACCCATGGAAACAATGTTGAAGTTGTTCGTCGATACTTTGTCAGAATTGATTGATGCCACACTGTATAGACAAATTATTGGATTTTTGATGTACCTGATGAACACCAGACTAGATATTTCTTTTTCTGTGAACGCCTTGAGTTAGTTTCTGGTAGAACCCATACATGTTCACCTTGTGGCTGCAAAACATATGATGAGGTACCTTAAGGGTAAATTAGATTGTGGTCTCAATTATGATGAAGATCATAATTTCACATTGAGTGGGTACACTAATTCAAATTGGGCAGGAAGTGTTTCTGATAGGAAAAACACTTCAAGATAATGTTTTGGTTTGGGATCAACCATGATCTCATGGCAGAGTAGGAAGAAATCTAGCATTTCTCTCAGCACAACGGAAACATAATACATTGTTGCATGTTCTACCAGCTACGAAGCTATATGGCTTTGAAATTTGTTGACCGACCTATTTGACCTAGAGATGGAAGCAACCACAATCCTATGTGACAACCAGAGTTGCATAAAGATGACAGAGAATCATGTATTCCATCACAGGTCAAAGAACATAGATATTTGTTATCATTACATCCTTGACATGGTGCAGAGAGGAGCCTTAAAGCTACATTACGTTAGCACAGATGAACAGGTTGTTGATTTGTTGACCAAGCCTCTATCTCATGTAAAGTTTGAGAACTTTCGATATAATATTGGTATAGTCCAAAAGAACCTTCCTCAAAAGGGGGAGTAGTTTTTGTGATGAGACATCTCTTGCTTCCAGCTTCATTGCTGTGACGTAAAGCAAAGAGATGTGATGAGACTAGTACTGTTCTTTCGGCTTGACAGCTGTGACGTAAAGCCATTCTAGTATCTTTCTTCGAACTTGATGGTTTTGACGTAAAGAAAGATGATGTGATGAGACTAGTATTGTGCTTCTAGCTTGACAGTTGTGACATAAAGTCAGTCTAGTATCTTGATTCTAACCTGATGGTTGTGACGTAAAGCAAGACGATGAGATGAGACTAGTATTCTGATTCCATCTTGAGAAGGTGTGACGTAAAGCCAGTCTAGTGTCTTGCTTCCAACCTGATGGTTGTGATGTAAAGCAAGACGATGAGATGAGACTAGTACTGTGCTTCCATCTTGAGAAGTTGTGATGTAAATCCAGTCTAGTATCTTGCTTCCATATTGATTGTTGTGACGTAAAGCAAGACGTTGAGATAAGACTAGTACTGTGCTTCCAACGTGAGAAGTTGTGACGTAAAGCCAGTTTAGTATCTTACTTCCAGCTTAATTGTTGTGACGTAAATAAATATGAGTACTGAGCTTCCATCCTTACAGCTGTGACGTAAAGCCAGTCCTGTATTATGATGAGCCAACCTCATGTTGTGATGATGATGATGTATTAGTTTTATACTAATACATATTGATGCATATGATGACTGCATTCCTTTAAGAATGACGATGCTGCCAATGAAAAAAAAAATCGATGATTTATAGATACGCAAGTCAGTGTTCCAAGATGATATCGATGATGGTGTTCTCCTGATGTTGTTCATGATAAAGGACTCTCTCTCATTTGATGTTGTTGAAGAATAACCTTCTTGTTAAGGGTGAGTGTTGAAATAATGTAACTGCAAAGTGTATTCTTATTATTATTTGATATATTATTTACTGGATCAATCCCCATTGTGGATTGATCATGTCGGATATTGTAAAAGGACCAAATCCCCTTTTGCGAATTGGTCATAATGTAATTGTAATAGGCAGGAACAGAAGTCGGCCCCAAAATATATCAAAGAGGCCCCAGAATATAATAAAGGTTGTTATAACCACCCAGGAGAAGAAGTCGGCCCTGTCAATGAAAGGACACTCCCACACGTGCTAGTCTTGTATAAATAAATAGGCTAGTGCCTCACTTAGACACACACTCACTTGTTCATTGAGATACAAGTTTTGAAGATGTAGTTGGAGAGGAGAGAGAGAGAGAGGCACATCTTTGGGAGAGGACATTATGTACTTGTTTGAGTTATCTCTTTGCATTGTATTGGCTATCTATAATAAGGAATTTTTGTTGGGTTTTCTTCCCCTAGAGGGTTTCCCAGGATAAATGCTATGTCTCTTGTGATTGTGTATTTCTCAGTGATCTTGTCTTATGTCGTTGTTATCTATTGAAATGAAAATAAATATAATAATGTCTTAAACATTAACAAGAATAACTTGAATAAAATCCCTAGAACTAGCATGAAACAGAAGAGGAATTTAAGAAATTAAATGACTCAAAGGAACACATGTTGAAGAGTCCAAGAAAGAAGAATGCACATGTATGTTTTTTTATATCACCACCCAAACCACTTGGAGAAACAATAGTCATCAAGGAAAGGGAATGAGAATTATAAAAATTATAATGGATGAACATAGAGGCACATGGGTGAAAAAAATAATGCATGGAGATCTCAGAGTAGTAAAGTGAGAACATGGAACCGAATTAGCAATGAGAAACAAGATCAAGGATCAAAGGACATAGTTGGATATGATTTCCACATTTAATTAGGATGGATGGATGCACATGCATGGTTCAATTAATTGACTACATTGATTAGCAGGTCATATTATATAGCTTCTTCTCATTTTTGGGGATGGAAAATGTCAAAGATTATGGAATGTAATGTACTTACGAAGGATAACATGGGGTGCCTAGGGAGGTATCCAAGGGGATAGTGAATTTAATGTTTCTGTAATCATCGAATAGGACCACCTGGGAGTTGGTGGGTAATAAATATGCCCACTAGGTAGTTAGAGGAAATAATTTAATAACAAAGGGTAGCTGGCATAGGCCCCTAGGAATACTCATGAGAATGTATAAATAGGCATGAATAAAATTGTATTGAGATAATTTAGTGTTGATCCTTGTAGAAAGAATGAATTGTGGAGTGATTACTTTAATACGTAGAATTTGATGGTGTTACCATAACTTAAGGGTTTTGTTGAGCAAGAAAAAACTACCCCTTAACTTTTTTTCTTAAATGTCATGTGACTTACGAAAAAAAGGTTCGAACAAGGTTCAGACCCCTCCCTTTTTATGTCGTAAATCAAAGAAATCCATCATTTCCATCTCTCATATCATTACATGGAGAATTTTGCACATTGAATCATTCTCTATCCCTTTTAGGATCCCATCAACTTTTGAGTTTCTCTTTTATCTCTTGGATTACCTTTTTTTTTCAGAATATATATTTGGATCAAATTCATATGTTCTAAGTGTCGCAACTTTTAAATTTTCTAGATTACACTATGTCACAACCCTTATCAACTTCAAAATGCATCGTACTGTGAGTTGAAAAAAACTTTGACACTCATGACACATCGCAACCAAAATGATCTTCACTAAGATAATGAAAAGTCCCAATTTTTCTAATTCTTGGATACAATGCATTTCAAAAAATAAATATTTATGTTTACAAATTCAAAACGCATAAGTTCATGATATATCAAAACTTTGAAGATTTTCAAAGTTGCAACATATTACAAGATTGAGAGTTTTTTGAGTGGCGATGTGCCATGGCCCCAAAAAATTTCGAAGATAAAACACATCGCTAATTCAAAAGACTTAAAAACTATGAATTCTTGCAACCTTCAAAATTTTTGGAGTTGCAACACCTTGTAATTTTTAAAATTTGTTAGGGTACGATACAAAAAGAGAATTGATCATTTTGAAAAATTCTCGTGACATGACTTATCACATGAATGGAAAGTTCCTTTGAATGAAATAAGTCTTTATTTTACAAAAAATCCCCAAAAGGTTAAAAGGGTGTATTTTCTTTATAAAAGGAAACATAGGGTTTTAAACTACACATTTTACAATTTTCAAAATATTATTGAAGTATGTCAGTCAGGGAATGAAAGAAAACAACATTAAAAACTTATATCAATTGTAATCAATGGTCAAAGAGGCCATATTTCATATTTCAAACAATATTTTCCCCATTGTCAATTGTCCATTATTTGATACTTTCCATTTAATTAAATAATTATTCATCATTTGGGGGTTTTTTTCCACCTAATCAATTTAAGATCCCATATTTTTATCCAAAACATGCACACTTTACCATGACCACACAAACACAAAAAGTATATAAATAAACATTAGATCGTCTCTATCGAGATAATCATTGTAACTACACAATGAAAATGGGATTTCAAAAAGCAATTTAAGCCTTGTTTTCTAACCATTACAAAAAGAGAAAACCTTTCACCCTATTGCAACATTCAATTTACGCCACCATATTTTCAATATATTGTTTCTAAATTTCACCCATATAGTGTGAG
Organism: Picea glauca; assembly: GCA_000966675.3. Classification (NCBI taxonomy): domain Eukaryota; kingdom Viridiplantae; phylum Streptophyta; class Pinopsida; order Pinales; family Pinaceae; genus Picea; species Picea glauca. The sequence continues at coordinate 646,486 of JZKD02S1616078.1, forward strand.
GTATTGTTCTTGCAAATTATTCAAACCCTCAATCGTTGCAATAGAACAAAAATGTAAAAACTAAAAACGGGTTAGGCATTTTCCTTTTTTACCTCCTCAACACCTAGAAATTCCTTAAGACATTGATTAACAATCAATTAAAGGTAAATCCACATTTTTGTGTTGATGCCACATTGAACCCCTAATTTTGATCCACCTCATGTTAAACAAAATTAAAAAAATGAGTTAAAGGAGAAATCAACTACTAGAACTTCGGATCAAAAAATTCTTAGTCTGTAATGATTATAGACAACGCTAAATATAGTAGGCACTAGTTTTTGAAATTATCCTACTCTCTTCAATGCGGGTTTTGTCATAATTTACAATTTATTTTGAGCCAAATCCTGTAATGTTATATCCAAAATCTTAGCAATGAATTAAAAGTAGAATTGTTGGCTAAAGTATTTGGAATTTCCCTAGAATGTCCAAGACCAAAAGATATGGCTCATGAAACCACTTCTCTAAGAGTTGTGCACCATCCATTTTATTTTGAAAGATGATTCTTCCACCAAAATGAGAATTTTACTTCTAACCCCACTAATTTTCTTTATTTTTGTAATGGATGCGTCACAAGATCTATGGATGGTGTCAAACAGAATCAAAAAATAAGGAACCAATGATTGAACTAAGTCTAGACATGGAATAAGTAGTTGAGATTGACAAAGAGGTGAGTTCCCCTGGACCTATGGATGGAAACACTCTGTGTAGTATGCATGTGGGAACTGCTTTCGAATTCCATGAGATGTATCAAATGTTCAAGGAGGAAACCTGCCTAGAGCTCCCTCTTCTTCCTAGTGAGGTAAAACCATATTATCGAGTCTATGAATATATTAAGAGATCGAGAATGAATAATGTTGAAACTAGGCCTATAGTATTCGATTGCATTGAATTCATTTCATGGGTGATCATTGAAGTGAACATTGAGATTAGATTAGTCAAATATGATTTCAAGAAATCCATCACTTCACTAAATACCTTAGCTATAGAAGCATGTTACAAATACCTCCAACCAATTGTAAACCTCACAAAGGAATGGATTCTATATTTTACCTTGAACTATTAGGATCTACTCAAGAGTTGGTGAATTAATCACAAATATTTTAAGGATAGAAGGTTGGGAGATTATCTCAAAAAGCATATAATAATTTCATATAAAATCACTATGTATTCAATTAATAGGTTTTATGAAGATCAAGATCCAACATATTTTAAAGAATCTTGGATGGCATTGATCCATGTAGTTACCTAGAGTGGTAAAATCTTCAATTGTGACTCTATACTTTCTTCATCCATGGCTCAATCCATTTGATGGACCAGACATACAACCCTAGACATCCATTATATATTCTTTATTTCCTCCTATCTATTGGACATCAGATGTGTAGTAAATATCTTTTGAGAATGGGATTATAGTGGTAGCTCAGTGAAACACCACTCCATGTCTAATACCAAATATTGTGGGAACATCACTTTAGGATTCAATACATAGAGATATGTGAGAATTTTTATAGAACCATTGCATAAGATGATCTTCTATGAACCTTCCTAGTGTATGATGAAAAAGGCTATGTAGGAAATTAGTGAAGATGGTGATTGGTATGAAATAGAAATATGCA
>JZKD02S1616078.1:652588-667083 GCA_000966675.3 Picea glauca
ATTTTCATTTTGAATCATCTTGGACTTGAACATTTAAGTGGGGTAAAAGGAGGTTGCCCCCTCTAAGAGGCTTATTATCTGAAATTATCTCTTTTTCAAGGCGTTGAGTACTTTTTCTCAGATTTTTCTATGATATATTGATATTTGGTTCTTAACACTATTTTAGTGTTATAGATGGGGGTAATAATTTCTATCTTTAATTTATGCTCCACACATTGTAAGGAATCTTCAATTAGAAAAATTAACCTCGTGGGGTGTATTAACCTTGTTGCTACAAATTTGAAATTAAATTCATTGATGACCTCAGATGGACTTCATGTTGAGGTTTCTCCTGTTTTCCACATCTTCTACCATCGTTTGAGTTGATAATTCCTTCTCTAAATCTCTGAGGGGGTCCATTTTGAATTCTGTGAGTAGATTGTCGAATGACTTCCATAGTTCCTTGCTCATTATATTGACCTACTCCTGGGTGTACCTAATATCTTTGACAGTTTCCATCCCTGAATCCAAGAGTCAAATATCGATGATTATTTTCTTATTTGAATATATAGGAAGAGTTTTGGGGAATTTATGATGAATATCATGCCATTCAATAACTCAGGTGTAGGCGTCTTGGGATTTTTGGTATTTTTATTGCATATCCTTCACCTGTAGGCTCAATTTCGTTTGATCGGATTTGGCCTTATGTATTTTTTTGAGTGCACAGAATAGTTTCTTCTGCGTGTCCCCTAGTCCTTCATTCATCTTGATGGCTTCTCCTTTTGTAATGTCTATAAAAACAGTTTGACTTTGGTTCTCTTCTATCGTTTCCCTTAAGATGTCATTATCTTGCTGCAATCTTTTAATTTGTTCTTCAATATTTTCATTGTAAGCACTTATCTTATACTCTTCACCCTTGAGTCTTGTGACTTATTGGGTATGTGCAACTTGTAATATTTCTATCTCATCTATATGTTCTTTCTGGTTGAGGGAATTTATTTCATTTATTTCTTCTTTGAGTTCCCTTTCTTCGATCTAAAGCTACTTCAGTATCTAATTTTTGTGGATCCATTATGTTTCGAGGATCTCTTTTTTGAACTCTCTTTCCATGGAATCGTTGATAGTCTCTAGGGTTGTTTCTAACACAATAACTCTAGTTTTTGTTGTATCAAGAGCTTCTTTGAATTCATGAACTGACATAATATTTACACCATTAAAGGAACTAAGCATTGAATATGTTTGTATTGCATTGTATTTAAGGTATGTTCCTTCCTTCCATTTGATACTTTTTTCATGGGTCTCATGAATCCTATAAGCCTTCTCTCTTTTCCTCTTAGGTGATATTTTCTCGATGGCTCTCGTCTGATGGATATAGTAGTAGTTACCAACAACAATGACTATACCCTCAAAACCTAGTCCTGCAGATTTGACTCATAAAATTCATAGAATGGATTCCAATGGATTTCATTTTTCTATCGAGGTGTCGAGCATGATAGTGTCAGGGCGTGTTGTCACAATTTTGTTATCGTGTGTTGGTCTATTCTCTTGATATTTGGCACCATTACTCATCTATTTGTCTTCCTTCTTCTTCCTCACTTCTTCCTATGCAATCAATCCTTCTTGCTCTGCACTTAATTATTTTTTATTATCTGGCTCTCCACTTGTTTATTTATCCTTATTATTTATTTCAGAGGATATATCCTTAGAGTGCACCTAAGGTGTTGCAAGTTCAACTTACAATCTCAGGATGAGGAGCGAGAAACTGCCAGGAGGGAAAGAGAAAATCACAAAGGAACTGGGAACCTTGGAGGTTTTTAAGTCGAGAAAAGTCGTAGAAGGAAGCCTGCATAACACTCTGCAAGGAGTTCAGAAGGTATTTCGAGAACAACCTAAGTCTCAAAAGGAGAATTGCAATAAGTGTGAAAAAGATTCGAGGACTTGTTGAAGTCCCGAAGATGGAGAAGTCATCCATCGTCGAGGAGAAGACAGGTGGCATAATATTGAGAAGTTCGAGAGTAGGAGCTTATGAAGGTTTGCTGGGAGAAAAAAAGAGTCTTTGCTAGGTCATGAAGAGTGACGTAAATCCATTTCATTATATCTAGAAGGCACATGCCAAAGAGTCGCACATTTCGATGGAGGAACCCTTCGAAGAAGAGCTGAGAGGAAGTCCCTAAGAGCTGAGAGCTGGAGAAATCTTGGTCGTCCATCAAGGAGGACACTTGGAGAGGGATCAAAATTTCGTTGATTCACAAGTCGAGAAAATCAGGGTCGAGAGGAGAGAAGACTTGCAAAGTCCGAACTCGCAGAACAGATCACAGTCGTTGATCATAGGGAGAAAGAGGATCGTAGATATGGTCCCGCAGAATTCATCGATTCATGAAATCAGGGAAGGAGAAGAAAGTAGTTCATGAAAGTTCTAAAGTGCGGGGTCACTAAGGGAGTTGACCCATGTTCTTAGTCTATGGTCACATTAACGGGGAATTATAGCATCGATGGCTAGCAAAATTGGTGTTATGTTGGAAAAGTGCTAAGGAGAGGGTCCGCAGGTGCCACACAGTGGGTGTCGAGGAAGTAAAGGGGGCCTGTGTCAAGTTGAAATCGATTCCATCAGGAGCCCAACAAACCATTCAGTTCGACGACTTCGACGATCCTAGACTGGGAGGTTGTGCCAACCCAAAGGAGAGAAGGGAGTTGTCACCAGACACTTGCCTTTGTTCATGACCTTATTGATCAATAACAAATTCCTTAACAAATGTATGGTAGATTCAGGGCTGGGTGCTAATATGATTTCTTTGAAGATCATGGAAAAATTGGGCCTAAAAGTCACACGACCTTACAAGAATGTGTGCGGTTTTGAGTTCAGAGTCATACCCACGCAAATGGTAATTGAGAACGTGGAAGTATGCCTTGGAAGATACCTTGAGAGAATGATCCATATGCAAATTGTAGTGGTGGATGTCCCAGATATGTGGCGAATGTTGTTGTCCAGGAAATTTGTTGTGATGCTAGGAGGCACTCTAGAGATGGATCTCACTTATATCAATGTGTCTATTAACGATGGAACAATAAGTTGTGATCCAGATTTATGTAGGAACACAATGAAATAAAAAAATACACATAAACGCAAAGATGCAGCGGAAATAAAACTTCATTTCATTAACAACAAATGACTGAAATATGATTATAGATAGAATGGAAATAAAACAGCTAGGGCATTGGTAGCTTATCTCTGAGAAGAGATGTTGTAGCTACTGGCCTCTGAAATCTGTGTTACAATGAGGCTCGAAGGCTTATATATTATTGAGAAACAATGGAAAACCCTAAACATCCAAAAACCTAACCCTAGGAGATGAAACACCAGAATATGGGCCCAATCGGGGTAAATTGGTACATCAATTTCCCGGGGTTGTAACTTTGGCATACTATTTATGTTTGAAACACATGATACATCGTTAGAAATATATATTCGAGGACTACACTGCTGACAAAAAATATCGAGTTTGGAACAGACTCATCTTTGCTGGAGTATTTGATGCCAAAAAACGTCATTTAGGGCCTCAAAATGGATCCGGAACTTCAGGACCCAAAAAAGTGCTAAAAATAGTAAATTGTGCTACAATTAAGGAAACTAAAAAAATGAAAGAAACAATGCTATGGGTCCAAGTGGAATAGGTAGGTGGCCACCAATATCCACCTGGATCATTCCCCCCCCCTTAGGAAGCAATGTTCGCCATTGTGTTGAGTTCCTCCATGAGATGAGGAAACTTCTATTGAACTTGGTCCCTGGTGAGCTACTTTCCCTGGTGAAGGAGTTGGCCTACTTTGACAACTCGATATAGATGGATCCTCTGCTGGAAAGTGTTCTTGATCTGTGTGTCCATAATCCGATCAGTTGTGGGTTGTTCCATGCATGTTGGGTTTAACTATGTTTTTGTGAGTTGTTCTTCCATGTTGATGTGTCCAATAGAGGTGGAAAGTAGGGCTGAAGGTGGTCCACATTGAACACTGGGTGTATACCAAGGAATGGTGGAATATTGAGCTCAAAGGAATTTCCCCATATAGCCTTGGTGATGGTGTATGACCCATATCGGAGCAGAAGAATCTTGTGGTAGGTTTTAGTGAGGTGCACCTTTTGCAAATGTAGCCACACTTTGTTGCCCACATGGAAGTTGTGTGGCACCTGATGTTGATCATGTCGCTCCTTGTACTTAGCATTGGCTCTGTCCAATATGTCATGAACCTATTGGTGGATGTGTTGAATATGCTCAATGAATTTGTTTGCCTTGTCAGCCTCAGACTAGACATGGACTGAATCTACCTGAGTAGCCACAAATGGCATGGCTATGTCAACAGGACATAGTGCCTAGAATCCCAAGCCCACCTAAAATGGGTTGTGGTTGGTTGAGCTATGGAGAGACTGGTTGTAGTTGTGTTGTACATAGGGGAGGCTCTCATTCCATGTGCAAAGATGATTTGAGTTGTACATATGCAGAATGTGTACGATCATCCAGTTGATGACCTCCGTCTTGTCATCAGTTTGTGAATGGAAAGTTGCGGAATTGGTGATCTTGGTGTCCAGCATCGACCAGAGTCTTGACCAAAATGTAGTGAGGAACTTGGTGTCCCAATATGAGATGATAGGCTATGGGATCCCAAAGTGTTCCCACACTTGTTCAAAGAAGATTTTAGTAGTGGCTTCAACTGTGATATTCTTCTTCCAGGCCATCATAATGGACATCTTCGAGAATCTGTCGACGACCACAAAAACACATTCATTTCCATGCTTAGTAGAAGTAAGTCTTGACATGTAATACATAGAGATGATTCCCAAGGTCGACTAGGAGTAGGCAGTGGAGTATAGAGGCCTTGCTTGTTGATGGTCGGTTTGGTAATGGCGCAAGTAGTGTAGGACTTGATGTACTCCCCGACATCCTGTTGAAGGTTCAACCAATAGAAATACGTTTGCAATACTCACACAGTTTTCTCGACCCTGAAATACCCAGTGGCCCAATTGTAGTGCGCTTCCCAAATAATCTTGTCACGCTCACTTGAAGGAACACAAAGGTGTCCCAGGTGACATAGCAGGGCATCCTAGAGGTGAAAATTAAGAACTTTCTTACCCTCCAAGAGCATATTGTATGTGTGGCCAAATTCTGGATCACTTTTGTAGAGAAGAGTTCAATCACAAGTCTTGTTCCCACAAGAGTTGAGCATCATGGTTAGCGCCATGATAGGTGGTCGACCGAGGCAGTCTGCAACATTATTGGTGCTTCCTTTCTTGTACTTAATGTTCAAATGAAACTATTGCAGGTATGTAGACCACTTTTGATGGTGATCGTTCTGCAACTTCCCTTGTATCTATATTAACTGCAAGGGTCGGTGGTCTGTGAGGATGACTGTTTCATTTCCCAAAATGTAATGCTTCCATTGTCGACAAGCCTACACAATGGAATACATATCTTTTTCATAAGTGGGATACTTCCAAACTGTGTTGGAAAGTGTCTCACTGTGATATGACACCGGATGCCCCTGTTGAGTAAGGACTGCCCCAATAGAATTGTCAGAGGCATCTGTCTTGATCACAAATGGTTGTCGTAAGTCTGGTAATGTGAGCACTGGTGCAAAGAAGAGGTGATGCTTCAACTCTTCGAATGCCTTCTGCTGAAATTCAAACCAAAATAATTTTTCTTTTGCTCCTCCCTTGGTGAATTGACTCAAGGGCTAAGTGTTATGAGAGAATCCCAACATGAACCTGTGGTAGAAATTGGCAAGACCCAAAAAGATGAGGAGCTCTGTTAGGGTGGTTGGGGTTGGCCAATACCTAATGCGTTGGATCTTGGATGGATTCACATGCACCCCTTTCTCATCAATAATGTATCCTATACACTGAATCTGGGTCATGCCAAAAGTGCACTTCTCCAAATTGGCACACAACTTATGTTGTCGCAGTGTTTGGAGGACCTCTTGGATGTGGTGGAGGTGCTCTTCCCAAGTCTGGTTGAAGATCATAATGTCATCTAAGTACACCACTACAAATGAGTTGGTGAATAGTCGCAAGTTTTTATCCATTAGCCTCATGAAGGTTGCAGAGGCATTTGTCAACCCTAAAGGCATGACCAACCATTCAAAAAGGCCCTCCTTGGATTTGAAGGTAGTCTTCCACACATCAAAGGTTTTGATTGGTACCTAGTGATACCCAGACTTCAATTCGATCTTGCTAAAATATTTCTCCCCCTTGAGTTGGTCCAGAAGGTCATCAATCTTTGGGATCGGGTACCTATTCCGGACAGTGATCTTGTTCAGCGCCCGATAGTCAATGCAAAGTCTCCAAGTCCCATCCTTCTTCTGCACCAGCATGATCGAGCTCCCACGGGGTGATGAAATCAGCTGGACATGACCTTTCTATAATAGCTCCTGAATCTGCCTCTTAATTTCGTCATTCTCTAGAACAAAGCATCGATAGATTGGTCCATTGGGCAGCGACGCACCTAAGGTAAGATCGATGAGGTGCTTGACCTGACAGTGTAGAGGCACCCCTACGAGGGAGGTGAAGATTTCGTCGTACTCCTCCACGAACTTATCCATCTGTTGTTGTCGTGCAGAGCGGCCTTGTCTAGATTTTGTGGCCACCTTCTTCTTCTTTCCTTGAGGGCGGATCATCAGGAAAACAAATTTCCTAGTTTTGGAAATGAGTTTACTACATTTTTTTGCAGTAACCAAAGAGATGGATGTAGGTGGTGCTATTTCCAGTATCATGTACAAATTATTTCCCAAAGTAATAATAACAGCATGAGGCCTGGACTCATACACAACATGTCACTTCCACAAGTATGGTTGGCCTAATAATACATCGGAAACATCAAGGGGAGCAATGTCACATAATACCGCATCCATGAAGGGCTTGATGTTGTAGGGAAGGAAACATTGTTGGCTGACGCGGAGGTCCCGTCCTTGGTGTAGCCACCCAATGGTGTACGGTTATGGGTGTGTTGTGGTCGGCAAGCCCAACCGTTTCACGACCTCTACTGAGATGAGGTTCTTCTGGCTCTCACTGTCAACAATGAGCTGCAACGGGGAACCACTTACCCACATATAGGAATGGAAGGGGTTCTCCACCTCCTCTGGATATTATGTTTCCTTCTTATGGATCTTCATGGTGGCAATGGTGGCGTTGGGCTCCACATCGATAATCCACTTCCCTCTATTTTTCCCCTTGTCAATTTCTAATTCAAAGTCAGAGCCTACATCAAATTCAAAATCCTTCAACTCAGCTACCAGTGACTGCTTGGCTCGACACTCACTTGTTTTGTGAGTGGAGCTCTTATGGAACTCACACCACTTCCCCATGTCCTTTTTTGGCTTCGTAGTGTTGTTATTTGCTTGTGGCTTTGGTGGGTTGTTCTAGGCCGCCCCACCTTGTCTTGGTCCTTTGTTTTGCAGCTTGGGGGTACCTTTCCCTTGCTTCTGATTTGCAGAGCCAAAGTCTTGCTTTTTTTGTTTGAACTTCTTCTCAATCTTGGAAGCATACCAGTATGTCGCACCAAGTGAGGAGATGTCAAGGAACTCCATTTCCTCTTGAATGTATCTATGCAGACAATTGTGGTAATTTAACACCAAATGTTTCTCTGAATCTTTGATACCCAACTTTGTGCATAGGGTATGAAACAGATTCATAATCTCTTGCACATCTTGGTCCCTTTGCTACTGTAGCATAGTCCATTGTATGTATTTATCCTCATAGCTCCCCACGGGATAATATTGTTCCTTGATGGCGTCTTGAAAAGAATTCCAAGTGGGTGCGACCGAGAACAGAGAGGGTTCCTCCTCACTCTGTTGCTCCCAGTAGGTTTCCCACCAGTCCATGACATGGGGAGCGACTTTAAGGAGTGCAAAAATAATCCTTTCCCGGTCAAAAAAGTCATGAAGCAAGAAATATACTTCTAATAGATTCAACTATATATATACAACATCTTCATCTATTTTTCCCTCAGATATGTGAATTTCAAAGTTTACTTGTACCTTAAAAGGAGTGGCACCTTGAGAGTGGCTACTGGATGTAGATGCCCTGCCAGTGGGAAGTCGTTGAAGGATTCGAGAAAAGTTGTCCATCATCGCGTTCCTTTGTTTCTCGAGGGCCTCCTCGAGCAATAACTTGATAGGATCTCCTTCTACCTCATATTTCTTTTCTTCCCCCATGGGCGGCCGTCAGGATTTACGAGGTTGATTTTGCAATGGTTCAACCAGATCAAGCCCTAACTCCTTATACCCCAACCTTGTTGGGGACATGCAAAGAAGGATCGAGAAAGATAATTCTGCTCTGATAGAATTGATCCATATTTATGCAAGAAAACAATGAAATACATAAATACACATAAACGTAGATATGCAGCATAAACAAAACTTCATTTCATTAACAACAAATGACTGAAATATGCTTACAGACATAATGGAAGTAAAATAGCTAGGGAACTGGTAGCTTATCTCTGAGAAGAGATGGGGCGCCTAATGGACTATGCACTCTGTGTTACAATGAGGCTCAAAGGAATATATATTATTGAGAAACAATGGAAAACCCTAAACATCCAAAAACCTAACCCTAGGAGATGATATGCCAGAATATGGGCCCCATTAGGGTAAATTGGTACATCAATTTCTCGAGGTTGTAACTTTAGCATACTATCTCCATTTGACGCACATGACACACTGTTAGAAATATCTATCCGAGGAAGACACTGCTGACACAAAATAGTGGTGGATGTCCGAGATTTGTGGTGAATGTTATTTTCCAGGAAATTTTTTGTGATGCTAGGAGGCACTCTCGAGATGGATATAACTTATATCAATGTGCCTATTAACGATGGAAGAATAAGTTGCCTCCCAAATATGTAGATCACCAAAATCCATGTGCAAGAAATTAGTGATCACATTGAATATGACGAAACACATGAGCCGATCATAGAGAGTCTTCCTGAATTTTCTCTGATAACATGCCTTTTGCTACAAAAGAAGACTTTGATCACATACAATGGCCGAATAAAGAGGGTTATCAACAAGTCCTGAAAAAATATAAAGACAATAAATTTGGGGCTATCAAATTGTTAAATAAAGGAGAAGACATAATATTGATCCAACCGTCCCAATAAGAAGTTTTCATAGTAGAGTCCCACCCTCTTCCCTCAAGACAATACACGAGGGTTGTGCAAGAAACAACCAAGTTCAGAACCAAGGATTACAAAGAGGGAGACACAGTATCGATGTGGGAAAAAAGAATGGAGAGCCTACTAATGTCAAGGGAAGTCCACAATTTTGGCTTGGACCCTTCAGAGTTGGAATAAAGTCAGTCGATGATGCCTACTATTTGTCGACATTCGAAGGAAGAAGGCTCACATTACCAGTTAGCGTGAATCTCCTAAAACCCGATCAGGGGGTAGAGACTTGACTTCACATGTAAGTACATGTAAGTAGGTAGGAATTTGCATTCATTGTATATACCATATGCATTTCATAATAGATTAGTTGTACTTCCATTTTCATATATGTTTTCTTTCGTTTTTTTTACCATATGAGCCATGGGTGATATCGCCACCCCAAATGATTACTACTAATCATTTTTTTAGATCAATAAGGTCACATATTATGCCATAGATTTTGAGGTTCTCATGATCTCTATGGTGAGCACATGTCCCCAAGTTGGAGTCATATGTTATCCCCTATCATAGGGATAACTAAGGAGATCATGTCTCGAGGCCCACAGGTCCTAGACATGGAGTATCGAGAGCCATATTGACTTGAGAATGGCCCTAAAGGGACCATATTTATTCTTTAGTGCCTCCACCTTGTCAATAGCAGCAGCATCCATCCCAGTGGCCTGGTCCTTCTGCAATGATGGGTCTTTTTCCATGATGTAATGAGTTCAAGTATCATGGTATGTGTCACTCTGATTCTCAAAAACATTTGAATATGCACATTTAATTATTTTTACTTCTAACATGTGCTTGGACCTTATGCCTTTCCACTTTTCCACACCTCAGGGGGAATGACAGGGTGCCCTAGTAAGTTGGTTCCCATAGGGTTTGAGTTTCAACTAGGTGGGGTCATGAAAGGTCATCGTCCATTCCCACCATACTTACCACTTTTCATCTTTTTCCCTCTCATCCATCCCATACATTGGTTCGGGCATTGGGTTTTCCAAGCTAGCAAAGGGTTGTACCTTACCTTGTGGGAAGAAGGGGCTAAAGGCCCACATGGTAAAATTAGCTAGAAAAACATAAAATCCAAAATAATGAAACCTTCATATGCTTCACCCAGGGATCCCTAAGAAAGAAATAAAAGGCTTCTCAACAAGAAACATATGGACCCATAAAAATAATAAAATCAAGGACTAGTTGGAGGATAGGGTGTCTCATTACGAGCCAGCCTATTAGGTCCATGGGCATGTAGTGGTATGGCACTACCATTCAATTAGTCACCACACCAGGGTAGTGGATCTTGGTGGCATAGCTAATAGAAATGGGGTCTTATCACGAGCCATCCTTCTCATCTTCGTGAAATGATTGTGCGTGACATTGTCACCAGTGGTCACCATGCCAGGGAAGTGTCCCCTAACTAGTCTCTTGAAAGAAAAAGAAATAATATAAAAAGATAAAAGACATGAATGGTCTTGAAAACATTTTCATCCATGACAAGGTGCAACTCACCCTCTTCAGAGGCACCCATAGGTAATCCATACATTCCCCTTTCATCACTGCACCCATTGCTCAGACATCCCTTACCACCTCACCCACTTACATGGCCTATATTTTTCTTCACTCAAAAACATCCCACATCCAATGAGAACTATCACAATAGGACATCTTAACGTCCCCTCCAAACCTGGATTGTATAATAGCATGACGTCTTTTATCACTTGTCTGGGAAAGGGGGTTTCATGCACATGTTTAAATAACTTGATTATTAGATGTGATTGACATTGTTATGATCTCCGTGACTTATGAGCCCATGGAGAGTGTACTTGTTTTTCTTTCAAGGACACACTCGATCGACAGGTACACGTGGGGATATGATTAGTATGTACCTCCATAGGGATAAAATCCCACCAGATGGATGTTGAGACCGCAGCCAAGGGTAGAGACAAATCAAAGGTTTGCACCAGAGAGAGAGGAGGACGTTCCACCACAAACAACATGATATGCCTGGACCTAGGGGGCTCTTTCCCTTCTCACTATGATGTAGGCATTGAAATTCATATGAGGTCACCCATGTGACCCATGATGTCATGCCAAGGGTATGTTTTTTGGACACAGTTTCTTGTTTAGTTTTGTGAGTTCTTTGACATAGAAACCAACCATTTATTATTTTCTAATAAGTTGAAACAATATGGAACAGTGGAATATTTTGTCCCTTCCCTTGAGCAATTGGATTTTCAAATGAAGGGTATGACTAATGGCTTCTTCTGAGAATACAAGCCTAAGTCCTGATGGCTTCCCCCATACTTGGTTGGAAGAAAATAAACATGCCAAAGAGGCACAACATGTCATCTTTTCCTAAAACAAAAAACCCAGTTTTTTTCCCCGCTCTCATCCCCCCAATACTACCCCTCCAACCACTCCTCTCAAAGTCCAAAAATGAACATGGGTGGAAATGATTGAATGCAAACTCAAGGTTATTTTCTATAATTGCGATGATAAATACTTTCTTGGGAACAAGTGTAAAGAACAAAAACTTTTTATGGCTATTTCAGAGGATGTTTTTGATGAAGATGGTGAGGTTTCACTTGAGCTAGCACTAACCCAAGTAGACGATATTATGCCACCCTCTGATCCTCCTGAAGTTGAACAGTTGATTTCGTTGAATGCTCACTATTTTTTCTGCTCCCTAAACCCTCAAATGGATTAGTTACATTAAGTAGAGGAAATTCATCATCTTAGTTGACAGTGGAAGCACTCATAATTTCATCCATCACTGCCTTTCCCAAGAAATCAATCAATTGTTATATTCATGTTGTAAAAAAAATTATAATCATGATTTTCAATCATGGTTCCATGAAATGTAGGGGGCTTGTGAAAATGTGTGCCTACATATTAGTTAGTATAAGTTGAAATTTCACATGTTTTCTATTGACATTGGTGGTTGTGACACTGTGCTTGGTTTTTAATGGATATGTACTCTAGGCCCCATAACCATGGATTTTAAGGATTTGAATATGCAATTCCAATAGGAACGCCAACAATATAAATTCCAAGGAATTAGAATAGGCTCTTTGGAGATCATCAGTTCCCACCACATTGAAAACTTACTCAAAAAAGGTCATTCTAGAACCATTTCCCAACTCCATTCCATTCAAGCAGTTGAGAATCCCTCTGTGCACCCCAACCTTCAATCTATCCTTTCCCAATATCACACTATTTTCCAAACTCCCTAGGTCCTTCACCCCTCACGTGACGACCATCACCATTCTATTCCTTTAATTTTTGGAAGTCTTCCTCCCAATGTGCGCTCTTATCACCATCCCTTTCCTCAAAAAAATGAAATTGAGAAAATTGTCTAAGAATTGCTAGAAGAAGGTGTTATCTATCCCAATACTAGCCCCTATTTTTCCCCTATTGTCATGGTCCTAAATAAGGAAGGAACTTGGTGCATGTGTCCTAGCTTTCTGGCCCTCAACGGACTTACCATCAAGGACAAAATTCCCATTCATGTCGTATATGACCTTCTGGATGAACTCAGTGGGGATTAATACTTTACCAAACTTGACCTCTGTTTTGGCTACCACCAAATACGTATGAAATAGAAATACATTACCAAGAGTATATTTTGCACTCATGACGACCACTATGATTTCTTTTCCATCCCCTTTGGTCTCTATAATGTCCCCTTCACTTTTCAAAGTCTCATGAATCATGTCTTTCATCCTTTTCCCTATCACTTTGTGTTAGTCTTCTTTGATTATATTCTCATCTATAGTAAAAATTTCCAATCCCATCTCACCCATGTAGATCAAGTTCATCATCTCCTCTCTAAGAACAAACTTTTCCTCAAATAGTAGAAATTTTCTTTTTGCATCTCTGAAGTTGAGTACATGGGTTATATTGTTGGAAAGGATAGTGTATGGGTGAATCCTAAGAAAATTGAATCTATGCATAATTGGCATATCCCTAAAACTCTTAAAATTCTAAGTGGTTTCCTAGGTTTAACGGTTTATTATCACAAGTTTCTTTAGATTTATGGAAAAATCATGGCTCCTCTAACAACTCTCCATAAAAAGAATTATTTTAGTTGGACTCCAGTCACTGACCAATCCTTCCAATCCTTGAAATAAGATATGTGCACTACTCATGTATTGTCCCTACCTGACTTCACCAAGTCATTTATTCTGGAATGTGATGCATCAGGTAGAGGAATCAAGGCAATCCTTATGCAATATGGATGACCTTTGGCTTTCACCAACACACAATTGTCAGAGTGACATTTGGGCCAATTGATATATGAAAAGGAAATGTTGTCTATTTTGCATGCAATAGATCTCTTGTACCCTTATCTATTGAGATAACGCTTCCAAACTAAAATGGATAATCAAAGCCCCAAGTACTTCCTCGAAAAATGTATTTCATCCTTGGAGCAACAAAAATGGGTGACCAAACTATTTGGATATGATTATGAGATAATTTACAATAAGGGCAAAGAAAATGTGGTGGTTGATTCTCTTTCAAGGAAATATGAAGAAGAAGGATGCCTATTTTCCCTCTCATTCCTTGTCTCCAATTGGCTTAAGGTTGCTCATTGTGAATGGTTGCAATACCCAAAAATTTCCATCTTAATACAACAACTGCAACATGATCCCCAAGCTTCTCCAGGGTACTCTTGGCACAAAGATGAGTTTTGCTATAAAGGTCGCCTATATTTAAGAAAACAATTGGCCCTTAAATCCATGGTGCTCTTTGAGTTTCATGCTTCACCTAACGTGGTTCATTCCGGTTCTACCAAAACTTATGAACGGTTCAAACGTTCTTTCTTCTTAGACGGTATGAAACAAGATATCAACACCTTTGTGGTTGAATGTGATACATGTCAACACAATAAGGGTGAGACAATCAAACCTCTAGGCACACTCCAACCACTTCCACTTCCACCTATTATTTGGACAAATATTTCTATGGATTTCATTGTTTTTTTTTTTGACAGTAACGAGTAGAGGGGTTTGTATTAAAACTGGCAAAGCCACAAATCTGTTACAAAGGCATGGCTGCACAGAGCTATTACCAGCAAAAGAGGAATACAATACTTAAAAACCAGTGGCAATGCTTCCCAAGTCTGTGGGGTCTTGGGGAACGAGTCCCATCTTTTCCCTGAGCTAATTCGAAAAAATGACAAAGAGTTCATACATGAGTAAAATCTCACAAACTGTGAGCATAGTAGAAGACAGAAGCAAAGCATTAAACCGAGGGGGCTGAAATTATGCCCTTTATAAAGGGATCCAGCTTTTTCTGAGAGCCTAAAGAAATGTTGGAGGCCGCCTC
>JZKD02S1616078.1:667741-689413 GCA_000966675.3 Picea glauca
TACCACTACTCCAAAACCGCATGCAAACACTCAGGCACACCTTCCGCGGCACGTGGATGAGCAGCTGCTCCAAAAACGCGTGCAAACCTCTCAGTCCAGACGCAGAGACTCCATCTGCGACCCTTGATGCGTGGATCGGCTGCTACAGGCGTAGAACGCCCCTGCAAACGAAAACCAGGCGGCTAGGGTTTTAGGCCCTAGCCGCAAAGACCATCCGTCTCAAGCCGTCTCGCTCCATTCATTACATTAAGCAATTCTTGCTTTCTATGGATTTCATTGTTGTCTTACCCAAATTAGGAAATAAGTCAATAATCATGGTGTTCGTTGATCATTTTTCCAAAAATGGTCATTTGTGTGCTCTTCAACACCCATTCACAACATCCACAGTGGCTCAAATTTTTATGGATAATGTCTTCAAACTACATGAAATGCCTCATTCTATTGTTTCTGACCGAGATCCAAATGTTGCCAACAATTAATGGAAAGAATCAATCATTCTCTAACAAATCCAATTGCATCTCAACACAACTTATCATCCCTAGACTGATTGCCAAATGGAAGTGGTCAACAAATATTTGAAAATATATTTGAGGTTTTCTCTGCTCAATAGAGAACGCCAGTGGGTTCAATAATTACCATTGTCTGAATGGCGGTGACATTTGGTGGGTGTCACAACCCAACCCTCACCACCTCATCTATGGAAAAAAGACATGTTTTTAGTTAACTGTCAATGTCTCAATAAATATCATTAGTATTTTTATTTTAACATATATTAACAAAAAAAATCTATTTAGTTATCTAATGATGAAATTGTATTAATAAAAAATAAAGAGATCTTGAATGTACCTTCTCTACTAATAACTTGAAACTTTGTGAAAATAGTTTCATCTGCAAATAAAAGGAAAAATAATGAGAAATAATCATTATCTTTTGATCATATTTCAATCAAAGAATACAATAAATACCAGAAATATATTTAAGTTTATTTACCTTTTTATCGCAAATCCTTCTTATGCTTTTCTCTATTTGCTTCTCAAGTTGTTCCAATTCCTTCATTGTTAATGACTCCAAGTCTTTACCAACCATGTTCTTGGTCATTAAAAAATAAAATAAATAAATTAGCATGACTTAAGATAATTAGAAAATTTTACTATCCTTTATATTAAAGAATAAGATAATAAATACCAATAACCTCATATACCATCTTACTTTGTTCCTTTTTTTCAATATGCCTATCTTCTCGTCCAACCTCTTGAATTGTAATTGGTCAAACTGACAATTTGTATATTTGTTAGTACATTTTCATGGGTCCCCCAAATAAAGATATGTAAGTAAAAGAATGTTGGAATTTAAAAAAAAAAATGCATATTCCAAAAATAAACGTATGCAAGTAAAAGGTTGTTGGAATTTAAAAAAATAATAATAATTTAAAGACATAATTTTTACTTAATCGTTCGCATTAATGTAAGTAAATGCTAATTACATTAGCACGCACTAATCGTATCATACATTAATGTTAACTACACTAGCAAAAATTAACTTCATTAAACAACATTGAATGTATGAGCATAATATGGAATGACAATTTCAAATTTTGTCATGAAACAACATTGAATGTATGAGCATAATATGGAATGACAATTTCAAATTTTGTCAGATATTAGCGAACTAATAATTAATTCATTTCGTTATCTCATTAACATAATATGAAAAAAAGTGATTCAAATATTATTATTATTATTATTATATATATATATATATATATATATATATATATATTGTAAAAAAGAAAAATCATTAACATAATATGAAAAAAAGTGATTCAAAAATATATATATATATATATATATATATATATATATATATATATATATTAAAAAAAAAAAAATATAATAAGGTACAATCTAATATATAGAATCACGAGATCACATGTATATGTATATTCTAGTCCACACAAGAAGATATATACATCTCATTAGGTTAGAAATTATTTACATCCCTTGTTTCATAGGATTCATAAAATTTGATGGATACTTTCTATTGGATTAATGAAAGAGGGGATTAATGAAAGAGGTGATAGAGATTTTTTTCTTATTCTTTTAACCAAAGTATGTAAGTATTATTTATTTTTATGATTAATATAAAATTATTATCTAATAAGTGCAGAGTAAATAAATCATAAACGATTAATAATCATACATATGTATAATACATTGATATTTTTAAGTGGAAATCTAATGTGGGAGAAAACCATAGAATTTTTTTTCTAGGGCTTAAAATTTACTCTCCATTGTACGGGTTGTAAATCACTCATCCTAACTCTTTTTGACGAATGAGATACACCATTAAAAATATATCACGAAGCTATATCATTTGAGATGAATAATTTAAACCTTGGGCATACTATTTTCAAGTAGTGAAAAACATTGTTTTGGGCCTAAAAAATGCCCTACAAAAATATAATCTGGAAAACACTATAACTTTCCAATAATTTTCATTAATTTTCAATAATTTTAGCTTCCTTATGCTGGAGAGGATGCTATTGTGGCATTCAAGTCCACCTGGCCACCGGACCTCGACATATCGATCTTCAACATTTTTCACAGTCAACCTTGACCTTCACATTCTTAGAAACTTCATTGTATTCATTGGCTCACAGGTGGCAGACTCACAGACTCATATCCTATATGCATACCTTCCATGAACCCACCAAAAATACATAGATTATTTTTCCTTCGCGGACTCATAATATTGTAACCTTCCTTTCATATGTTCGTCTAAGGAGTTTCAACACTTAACCATTTTTTCATATATGCGTAGTCGCGGAATCCTAGACTCATAATATTGTAACCTTCATTTCATAAGTCCATCTGAGAAGTCTCAAAACTTAACCATTTTTCCATCTAGGTGGACTCGTGAACTCATAATCTTCTAACCTTCCTTTCATAAGTTCATCCAAGAAGTCTCAACAGTTAACCATTTTTCCACTTTTTACCATAGTTTTGTGGCACTAACAGTTGGCCTACCACATAGCTCCACATAAAAATCCACCTCACACCCATTGCAACCATGTATCTTCCACTATGATAGTACATGTCAACCTTCTGCCATGTGAGCTGACACATGGCCCCCACATCATGCGGACATCACCATATGAAAAAATACTGAAATTTTTCCAAATTCTCTTAATTTCACCATGGTGCACTGCAACTTCCAAAATTTTGACCAATTCATCTTGATAAACGCTAATTCAACCATTGTAGCAAACAATTGCTCGTGTGCACCACTCGTTGATATTCCTAGAATGGATTCCATTCAATTAATCCACTGCTTGGAAATATATTTAAACAATTTTCAGCCAGTCTATCATGGACTCACTATAAATTCAAATTTGACCAATCACAGGTTTGAATTTATTCATACTGAGATTATAAATTAGAAATATCTCATCCCTAGACCAAATTTCCCATATTCCCCATGAATTTAACAACAGAAATTGGGGTTTTTTCCGAATTTCACCCAACTTCTCTCTATTTCACCACAAAATCATTGTAACTAAAAATTTGGCCATTTACAACACCAATTTTTTTCATTCTGCCAATAAAATTTGGAAATTTTCATTCTCTCGTTAAATTTCCCCAACCTTCTTATGAAATTCTTCTCATTTTCACTATTATAATTTCAAAAAATGAATTGCAGACATCCTCTGCAACTACCATTTGGACATTATGTATGCAGCCAGCCTTGTTTTCAGATTCATGGAATCCCCCAAAGATTCTCATTGGAAAATGACGAAACGAATTTTGAGATATGTAGGAGGAACTCTCAATTTCGGCTTATGGTACACTAAATCTGATAGTAATCAACTTTCTGGTTACACAGACAGTGATTTTGCAGGCAGCCTAGATGACAGGAAAAGCACATCTAGACATGTTTTTCAACTGGGCACGAACCTAATCTCATGGGCATCAAAGAAGCAACCAATTGTTTCAATATCTTCTGCAGAGGCAGAGTATGTCGTTGCTACCTCAACGTCTTGTCAAGTTGTGTGGCTGAGAAGAATATTGAAAGATATGTCACATACAGAAAATGATCCAACTCCTATTTTCTGTGACAATACTTCAGCAATTGCTCTATCCAAAAATCATGTGTTTCATAAGAAAAGCAAACACATTGACACTCGTTTTCATTTCATACGCGAGCTAGTCAATAATGGTGACAGTAAATCCTTTATTTTTTCGATTCATTAGCATAAATAACATATTCTTATAATATATTGTTATTTATTTTCAATAAAACCATTGTTTTCTAGTACCTAAAGATCAATATCTATCATATTAGTGATTTATAGAAAATTGTGAAGCAGAGGAACAAGCTAAAATGCATTCAAGGAAAATATCTAAAACGCCGATTGGAATTAGTACTCATGAAGAACCCATATCGATGACTTAAGCATGAAAATATCTAAATGTCAAATATCTAAAACACCGATTGGAATTACTACTCATGAAGAACCCATATCGATAACTTAAGCATGAAAATACATTGAAAATATCTAAATGTCTGGTAACAAATGCTCTATCAGTAATGCTAATTGCATATCTCTATCGTTATCATAAACGCTTCTTTATTGATAAGACACAGAAGAGATTTCAGCGACTAAAGAATTGAAGTTAGTATATTACGAATATTATAAAGTAATCATAAGCATTTACCTTTGTGTTTTGAAGCGACGATGGACTGGAGTTGTTTCTGGTTGTTTTCTTGTGTGTTCGGTATTTTGCCATTATTGTGGTTACGCTTCTCACAAAATAAAAACACATCTTAGCAATTTAGTAAGGAGAATAAGCATCGAGATATAAATTTTCTCTTCAATTGCAATTAAAATTAAATATTGCAATTTATCATTGCACAGGCTGAAAAAATAATTTGGAGGAAAATTAAAACATTGGGGATTATAAATTGGCTTCTCCTTTTGGAAATGATATAACAACAATAAATATTCATTCTGGTCGCAATCAAAGCAAGTCTGCGAAGTGTAACATTTTTTAATTAAAATAGACACATAATGGTATAATGAAAACAAAACTGATGAAGTAAAAAATGGACCATATATTTTATAATAAAAATACAGGAAGACATCAAGCTTCTTTTAATGTAATATATTCTGTGTAAAAGTAACAGATGATGCAAGTCATGGTATGTTGTAAATATCTCCAAAATCTTAGCGCAAAGCATCTTTGAAGGTGTCGTGAGCACTTCACAAGAAAACTTATTACAGTGTGACTGAGGGAACAACAGTTGATTGTTGAGGAATTACAGACAAAAGACAATGTTGTTGAAAGATACCATGAATATTAGAAACTTATGCTTCCTATCAGGTCTGTGGGTTTCTATACATTTCTGCTAGCTTGTGGATTTCGTGGTTATTTCCAGGAGGGTACGTGGGTTCGTACAGACTAAAGAATCTGAAGCAATGTCGCGCGCCAAAGTAGAAGAGAGGCAGTGAGACGTTGGATTAGCGCTTGGGCTTGATGACATCGAAGCTGGAAAATAAAAAGAACAATGTAGATTATCTCAGGTTTATCTTTATTTTGGATTTCTTCCCTTACTTTTAGGGTTCAAAAGCTTGAGGTTCCCTTACTTTTAGGGTGCAAAAGCTTGAGGTTTGCAAGATCATATTCCAGAATTTTGTGGTTATAGTTTACCCATATTTCATGTCACATCCTTCATCCTTCATGAAAGCTATTGCAGATCTTGATGTTGTCCATGAAGTTGTTATGACGAGGATATTTTTCCATTCCTTACATGATGAGGGAGTAGAATGGTTTGAAAACCTTATGAGTAAGATTTTTCTCCATTTCCAAGTTATTTGAGGATGTTTCTCAATCATTGGCACCCTCATTATGTGGAGGAAACATATGACAGGATTATTGAAGATCTCATTAAGGAAGAATAAGCACCTCATAACCGCATAGAAGATCAAGGACATAAAAATCACTTCATAATAAAGATATTCTTGAAAAATAAAACATTCATTCATCCACTTCCTCAAACGTTTGGTGAGTTCCACTCTACAAATTTCTGAATTGCGTGATACATCATTTTATGATTTAAAAAAGGAAATTTCTATAGGTGAAGAGCATGATAACAATGAGATTGATGTTCTCTTCTATGTTGAAAAGAATAAAATAGATAAAGATTGTTTCCTAAAATAGATATAGACAATGTTTGTTTGCATTTAGATGGGATTTTATTTATGAAACAAAAAAAATGATAATGGTTTTAAGATCAAAATTACATATTTTGGGTATTTTGGGTAGTAATATAAGTTGCAAATGGAATAAAATATTTAAAAATTGTTTCATTTTGATGGGATACTATTTATGAAACAGGTGATAATGGTTTTAAGGTCAAAATTACAGATTTTGGGTATCTTGGGTAGTCATATATATTGGAAATTTTGATGTTATTTTTCAACTATGTATGATGACTAATAAAGCAGATCTTTGGAAGCATGTGGAGAATGTTTTAGGTCATACATGTTTATATTATTGCAGCCCTGTGTTGGGGATGAGTTGATGCCAAATTAAAAAAAATCAACAACTTTATTATCCTTCCTACTTTGACATATTTATGACATTAAAGATTTAGATTATTTTCACCCATTTTTTGTCATGAATAAATAAAAAATGTGTAGACTTTGAATGTAAAAAATGCTCCAATATATTTTTGTTATTTTTCATGTGAAAGTATGATTGGAAAATGGGTGTTTAATGCTGGAAAATGAGTGTTTAATGCTAAAAATTGTTGGAGACAACAAATTTTTCAATTTCAAATTTGTAGTAGTAATTTCAAACCATTGAGAAATACACACTACCCTAGGGAAGAAAATTCTTATTAGATTTGAAATTTTTATTTATATTGCATATTTATATTCATTGGAGCTACCACACTTACACTTTTGTTGCTTGAAGGTGTGAATCATGTTTTGTATATATATGTGTCTTTAAAGAGGGATACAATTGATATTTTGAAGATTCATGAGGGGTTACCATATGAGTTTTCCAGACCTTATATCAACCCTCTTCAACATGAGATTGACTTAACATCTATGGGTTTTGCCAATTTTTTACAGTCTTTTTTATTAGCTACCATGCCTATGATGTAATTCCATATTGTAGTCATCATATTATGTATTTTCCTTGAACATATCCTTGTGTTGATTAATGACCTAACATAAAGGAAAAGGTTGTGGCATTGATGACATCAACACATGGCTTAATTGGTTGTATAATTATACATAATTTTCATTTTCGTCTTAAGTAGAGTAGGGTACTAGAAATAACCTGTCTATCATTATCATGAGCATTAAATTTCGTTTAATGTTTTTTGGGTATTGTTGGCTTATGCATTTTATTTCTTGTAAAACCAATTTTGAGCTATGTAATGGAGTATATGGACATATTGTATGTGGTGTTTAGGGATGTGATATGGCCACATGGTTTTTTTTCATTTTCTTGAAGAGTCTTGTCAATAAGTAATGATAGAGATTTCAAGGTTCTTTTGTACTCTTCTAGAGAGTATATGTCTCTAAGTTGGATCTATTTGTTTTCCCTCATATTGTATGAGAGATAAACTTGTGATTTTCATCACATGACATGATTTTAGGGCACATATGACAATGCTAATGGACTAGAGGTATACACTTCTTTTTCTTGGATATGATGTATTTTGGTTAAGGAATTTGATGATTATGGATCCTCTTACCTCATCATATTATTGTATGGGATGTTACACATTTGTTCCTGTATGATGGTTCTCTCTCTATTGGATACTAGTAGTATGGGACAACAAGTGGTTTATGTGGTAAATTGTATCCATGCTTGATTCTCTCATCATGATTTTACTTGATTCTCTCATCATGGTTTTACAATTATCCATCTTATCATGCTTAGATGAATAATTGTGATATACTCTTTGATAATATGGTATGTCACTAATAAATAAATCATAATTATGCATTCATGGTTAGTCTAAACTAACACTTGTACATCTCGCTTATGAAACACCTAAATAAGAACCCAATGAAAAACATTGTGTGATCCTAATCGATCATAATTCCAAAGAGAAACATGGTATGATCCTAATTCACGATAGTGAGTTTATTACTTAAAACTCCTTTATAAATTTGGCATATGATAGTGTTTACGAAGACCATAGGGTTTACGAAGATCATCGGGTTTACGAGAAAATCATAGTGCAAAACCTCTACATATATAAGTGAGCACATTTGTGTTAAAGGTCCCACTCCTTTTTCATGAGAAAAGCATATATGTTAAAGTTAAAATCTTAATAATGAGGCCACTCGCTTTGCACTTTAACCATGATGGATGATGGAGACCATGTATATCTTAAAGAAAAGTTAAAGGTTATATTATTTTAATAAAGAGGTCCAACCTCTTTATTACCTATACATTATATTGATCACCAATTCAACTCATGCAATTGTGGGGGTGAAGTCATGACAACAAAAAGTATATTTTGAAAGGGGTCACCTATTTCCGTATCTTATTCGATGACTCACTTTATGATACGGTGTGGATAAAGTTGTTTGTAAATGATGTGAGGAGGGTGTCATACGGCTATGGCTCATCTGTTAAGATCACCAATTCAACTCATGCAATGGTGGGGTGAAGTCATGACCACAAAAAGTGTATTTTGAAAGGGGTCACCTCTTTCCTTATCTTATTCGATGACTCACTTTATGATATCGTGTGGATAAAGTTGTTTGTAAACGATGTGAGGAGGGTGCCATACTGCTATGGCTCATATATTAAGAGATGATCGATGTGGAGTCCCTTTAAATTAAAAACATTCTATGCTAATTAGGCCATTGTTCACATTTCCATTTGGTCATAAAGTAAGTTATGAAGGGCCAATGTACAATTCATCCCAGATCGATTAACTTGAGGAGGCTGGTACATGGTTCCATGAGTGCATATCCAATATGCTATCTTCCCTTCAAACAATGATTTCATCAAAGTTGTGGATCCTCAAAGTCTTAATATAAGTCATCTTGGCATGAAAGAATCATTGATGAAGGAGATGATACATGTTTTGGGTTTTGAATTTCACGAAGTTGTGGATTGTATAGAAGCATCCATTTAATAGATGGTCTTATTTCATTTTATTATCCATTGGTGGAGTAATCTTGGTGGAGCAATTATGTTGGGTTGTGGATATTTTGAAGTCAAGTGACTATATTAAGGGAGGTTGTTAGTTTATTGTCTATTTTTAAAAGTTGTGTTTTATTAATTCATTGGTTTATTATTCTTGAAATTGTCTCATGAAGATAGTTAAGATGAGAACATTAGTATATTGTTTCTTTGTAGAAGATGATTATTTTATTATTTTTTCTTGGAGAGGAAATTGGATCTCAATAACTTACTTCTACTTTTAGTAAGAAGATTTTTGAGGAGGTTATAATTTTAATATTTTATCATTCTTCCTTCCTAAACTAATGCATCTAGGAAAAAAATACTTATTTGTTGTAAAAGGAGATAGATTTGATACCTACATAAGTGTTTTATCTCTCCATTTTTAAGGTGTGAGTGAAAGAGATCCAAATATTTGGAATAGAATTGCCCCTATCTTTGTCTAAGATTGACGGAATTTATGTACAATTTTGTTATACACATGGCAAATATTCTCGGTGCATATTAGTAAGATTTTGTTGTAGGTTTGGATTGTCAAAGTCAATTTGGGCACCACAAATCAATACGATGGAAGAGGCAAACCCTCTTTGTTACCTTTTCTTTAAATAGAAATAACATTTCCATGTATTTCTTGAGAAAGAAAGAATAGTTTGATTTCTTTGCATAAGACCACTCTCAAATTGAATTGAAAGTGGCATGATACTTGAAGACCATTTCCTTCTAAATTTTGTGATATTTATCTTACTAGATATGGGGCTTTTTGGATCTTGTTGTTACATCCAATTTTTCCCTTAGATATTCCATTATAATTTCCCTCTAAGGTTGCATGCATGACCTCATAGCCCAAACAAAATAAGGCACTAGTTAGTCTTTCAGTTCATCCACTACCCAAAAAATACAAAAGCATTTTCATTTCTTCTTTTTGTTTTCTAAGATGACTCTTTCTCTCACTCTATACTGCAATATCTTTATCTTAGTTAACCATAGGGATTCCCCCCTTAGTTAGAGTTCATCTATTTTAAAGAGAGAAAGGAATAACTACTAATGTGATAGTAGGTAGCTTTTGTAATTTTCTCTTGGGGTCACAAAACTTGTTATTAGAGACTTTTACACCAAGTGAGAACCTATAAGGTAATATGGTGTTTCTAATTGTATCCTATCAAAATATGAGACAAATTCCTATGTGCTTCAACCATATGCTCATCACTCTATAGGTGAAATCCAATGGATATATTGAATTTAGTATATAGCTTCTCCAACAATGAAACTCAAAATTTTCTAATAGATGTGTCATCTCTATAAAAAATAATCTCCTTACAATCCCAAAATTCACCTAGACACTTTCAAATAAAAATATTGCAACATGTTGTTCTCTAACAATATTCTTACTAGCCATATGAACTTACATATCAGTGAACCTATATATGTACCATATATAGGTCTATCATTTCCTCTTCCTTTATTTGGAAAAATAACAATAGTGTGAATGGATATGACTTACCATGGCTTTGAAGAAACTAAAATTGGGTTGTATAGTCTTTTCTTCTTATTACTATGCTAGTTAGTACAACATAAAAATAAAACCTTTATTAAAACTAACTATTTCTTCAAGCATCTTTGGATTATAAATAAACCTTTATAAGTTGTATGTAGTGTAGAGTTTATGAGATACCTACACAAAAGATCTATCTAACAATCAAACATACACATCTTGTGAATGGTGTGAAGAGAAGACAAAACATGGAGGAAATAATGAAAGGATTTCTATTAATCGAATGAGAAAAGTGATACAATGCAAGTGATATACTTTGTATCACACAAATAACTCACCATAGTGGTAAAATAATGTGCATTAGGATTGTTCTAGAGAGATCTAACACACACTAGCAATTACTGGAGTCAACTACCACCTAGTCCTAGTTAATTGGCCATGGAGTCATCAATTAACTAGTCAAACCAAAGTGAAATGTGGAGAAGATCACTCACACTTGTGGAATGTGACTTAATGGTGATGATACAAATGAAAGTGTTAATTAGTTTTAATTATCCTAAGGTTAGCATGCAACACTTAATGATAAAACCAATCTTGACATGCAACGCTTCACTCAAGTAGTCTAACTAAATGATAATTCAAAATTGATTGGAGAGTATGTGGCACCCTTATCTAGGGGAATATATATATAAGACTAAGGGACCCTCAATATATACAAATAAACATAGGAAAAGAAAATCAAAGGAAAATCCTAGGTGTGTGTAATATCTCCAACACCCCCTTGAACACTATTAGGGAGTATACATAATGAATGGGTCCTGACAACTGAGGCCATGTTACGTACTCGTGAACAATGCAACTAATGAAAACTGAAATAAAGTGAGGAAAGAGGGAAAACCTGTTGGGAAAAAAATCACCCCTAAAAATACAATGTATTAAAAGAAGAGAAAGATAGTTGTTATGAAACTATATCCTTCACTCCGAGATGATCGTGCAAAGAGAGAAACTTCTTCTCATTGAAAGTATTGGTGAAGATGTCAACAGTTTATTCAGAGGAAGGACATAACTACATTTCAATCATCCTCTCGTGGACTAGATATCTGATGTAGTGCATATGGATCTCGATATGCTTTGTCTGTTTTCACTGCATTGGGTCTCTGCAAAAATTGAGAGTACTATGGTTGTCACACCAAATGAGAGTCATTTTATGGAACTGGATTCCCTACGTTGTAAATAAATTGTTTAGCCACAATTCCTTGATGGTAATGTTAACTACTCCTTTGTACTCGACTTCTGATCAAGATAGAACAATACTTGAATCCTTCTTGCTCAACCAACATTGAGAGTGTATCTGGATGTGGACTTGTGATCAATGTCATCGCCATCGCAGTCAGAATTGGTGAAGTCTATGAGATCTGACTTGCAACCTGATGCATAGTGGATCCCATAATTGATGTTTTCCTGAACTTATCTAAGGATTCACTTGGCATCCTTCCATTGTAACTCATGTGGTTCCTGCATGTACTTGAATACTACCTCTACTGCATATGATAGATCTGGTCGGGTGTGGGTGAGATATAGAAGGATCCCCACAATTTGTCGATACAAAGTGTTTTACACCACTTGTGTATCTCAAATATCCTCAAGTCTAACCCTAGGTAAAAATGATTAGGTGCATGCTTCGAGTCTGTCATGTGTAATCTCTCCAAGAGATCTCGGGCATAATTATCTTGAGATAGATTGATGCTTTAAGCATCGTGGATGATCTCGAGACCAAGAATGAAATGGAGTGGACCCATGTTCGTCATCGAAAACCTATCATGTAGAATGCCTTTGACCGATGAAATAATCGAAACCGAGTTGTTGGTGATCAAAATATCATCCACATATAGAATTAGGATCATAAGTGGGTAAGTGGTTCTCAACATTTAGACATTTGGAGTAGATTTTCATCTGAAAAAATTCTTGGAAAGAAATAAGGAGTCCATATTTGTGTATCATGGTCTAAGAGCATGCTTGAGGAAATAGAGAGACTTTTTGAGTTGACAAACTAAAGATGAATTCTATATAAATCTAGGTGGTTGCTCCATATAAATATCCTCTGAGAGATCCCCATGAAGAAAAACATTCTTCATGTCCATCTGATGTACTTTCCATCCCATGGCTGCTCTAATGGAAAGGGACAACCTAATATAATCTAACTTTTCTACTAGAGCAAAAGTCTCATCAGAGTCGACCTTGTGTATATGTTGAAATCCCTTAGCATGCAGTCTTTCCTTGTGTCTTCTCACATGTCTTTATGATGCCCTTTTGGTCCTATAGACCCATCTACATTTTAAAATCTTCATGTCTAAAGGAAGTGGAACCAGATACTAAGTTTTGTTCTTGAGGAGAGAGTTGTACTCCTCCTGCGTGGCTACTTCCCATAATGGGTTCCCTGCAACCTCTCTATAAGTTTGCGGGTCTGGAGACTAAACCATATAATAATGTAGGTAGGATAGTGGTAGTGAGTACATGACGAGGATCCTCATACCGATATGTGGTCCTCCTTGGATCCGCTGGATCCTCAACAAGGTCTCTTGCATCCTAAAGTGTGCATTGTTCCCACTTGGGAATCTGTTATGGCTCCTCACCTACATGTATTGAATTTTCATATGAATTTTATGGCTGTGCATATGAATGCTATGAATCCTACGAATCTATATCGAAACTCATATACGAAGTGGATTTTGAATGTGCATGCTCATCATCTTGAGCTGGTGGAAGGATAAAAGTATCTTCATGCGACTCTTGTGGAGCATGTGAGAGACTTTCCTCAAATTGAGCACCCATCTCCATGATGAGTCGATCTATAGATGGATCCATAAGTTAGTATCCTTTCACACCATCTGGGTAGCTAACACAAATACATGCATTACTCTGTGGATCTAGTGTTTTCCTCTTCTTAGAGGGAATGTGGTCCCATGCTCGTGATTCAAAGATATTGAAGTGGGTGACTTCCGGTTTGTTGCCTCCCCAAGCCTCTAAAGGAGTCTGATCCTTAACATATCACTGAGGGGATCTATTCTAGATTTAGTTGGTACAATTAAGTGCCTCATCCCAAAGATTCTAAGGAAGATACCTTGCATGCAGCATGCAAGAGGCCATCTACTTGAGAGATTAATTCTTCCTCTCAACAACCTTGTTTTGCTACAAAGTGTATTGTACTATGTGTTGCAACTCTATCCTCACCTCAAGACAAATATTATGAGCATATATGTTGACATACTCCCCCCAATTATCTGTATGGAGGGTTGATACTTCTCCCTCATTGAGTCTCAACAAGAGCCTTGAAATTTTTAAGGTGCTCAAATAACTTTGACTTACGTCTAAGAAAAATACTCAAGTATAACGTGAGTAGTCATCAAAAAATGTAAACATGTACCTTTCCTTATCGATGGATGGATGCGGGAATGGACCCATGAGATCACTTTGGATCAAATCCAATGGAGAGGACGCCCTATGAGCCTTCCCTTTCTTGAACTTATCATGACTATTCTTTCCAAGGAGACATCCTTCACAAACGCCTTCAAAAAAGTGGATATGATGTAACATGGTGACCATCCCCTTCTTGCTAAATTTTTGCATGTACGTGATGTTTAGGTGACCAAAACTCTCGTGAAATAATCTACTACTGTCATGAGTATGCATGAGTAGTACAAAGGAATAGGTTCAATAAACTTGGAAAAATTGTATAACAAAGATTTATGATTTACCTCCCCCACAAAAATTTTGGAGTTATCTTTCATGTTGAAAATGGACGTAGATTTTGGTGTGAACTCGAGCTTTTTTCCAAAGCCTCTATGTGTAATATGGTACACTAAGAGCACATTCATGGAAAGTTGAGGAACATGGAGAATGTTCTCAAAGATTCCATGATCTAATTCCAGTCTTTCTTTCCCAGTCACCTCAACTAGAGAGTCATCCCCATGAGGATATGAGGTCTTTTGCATGCAATTACATAAGATAGAATATCATTTTTGTTTTCCATATGATGTGAAGCACCTGAATATACAATCCAAATGTTAGGAGAAGAATGTACAACAACTAATGCATGATGATTTCCTTTATTAGGGGCTTGATCTTCTAACTTCTTCTTGGGAGCCTTAGGAGTGAAGTCCACGAGATTATTTTTCTGAATAATTTGAGCCATCCGATCGATCTACTTCTTCATAGAGGCTAATTTTGGATGGTTCCTGTGATCGTGTAACCACACTTGTTTCCCTAGATCGTTCCCTTTCTTTCTTTTACCACCTTAGGAACGAAAGGAATAATTCAAGGGTTTGGAGTAGTCTTCCTTCTTTGGATCTTCATCCACCTTTTATTTTCCTTTCCTTTTGGATTTAGGATTTTTAGAGTTGTTCCCATCATACACATCAAATGTGTGTTCCTTTGGGCCCTTGATTATGCCCATCTGAATGAACTTATCCTACTTTTGTGTTAAATCCTCAATAAACTATGACAATGAAGGCATGGTCCAGGTTTCTCATGTGGTGAATCTGGTAGAATGAAATGTGGAGACAAATACGCTAAATTTCGGTCCAAGTTTTTCCATGATAGAAAGAACTAGTTTTTTTTCATGTTTGGATTTGTTGATACCACAATATTTCAATTCACGGAGGAGAGATTTAAAATTGGTGAAGAAATCTTGAGGATTGTCAAAGTTCTTCAAATCCAAGGAGTTTAGTTATACTTCGAGAAAATGGCCCCAAATTTCATTGTGCTTGCTAAAGAGTCCTTCCAAGGTGGTCAATATATCATTTGGTTCCTTTCATGCATCGATGTGAAACCATAGGTCAGGATAAATAGTCATGCATAAGAGACTGTGAGCCTAGTCCATGCGATTTAGGTAACTAGATTTTTCCAATCTTGACCTGGGTTCTTATGTGGCCATGAATATCCAGTACAAGATTTTACCCTTGATATGGAGTGTAATTATTTTCTTCAATTCAAAATAGTTGTATGGCGTTAGAATGGAAGATGTGGGAAATTCCATTTTTCTTGTTTCTTTATTCCGTCTTCGATACCTGCAATCTTGCTAGAAGCCTATGGGATCTGATACAATTTATAGTTTTTGAGATACCTGCATGAAAGATACAACTAACAATCAAACGTACACAACTTGCTAATGGTGTGAAGATAAGAGAAAAGATGGAGGAAAGAATGAAATAATTTCTATTAACCGAATGGGAAAAATGATACAATACAAGTGATATACTATGTATCACACAACTAGTTCTAGTGCAGTTGTTAGTTAACTAATCAAACTAGAGTGAAATCGGGAGAAGATCACTCACACATGTGGAATGAGATTTAATGGTGATAATACCAATACAAGTGCACATTTTGATTGTACTAAGGTTATCATGCAACACTTGGTGATAAAACCAATGTTGACATGTAACACTTCACTCAACTAGTCCATCTAACTGAGAATTGACTAGAGGGTATGTGGCACCCTTGTAGAGGGGAGAATATCTCAAACTAAGGGACCCTTAACATAGCCAAATAAACATAGGAAAATCCTAGGTGTGTAATATATCCAACATATAGTCTTTCCAATATGAAAGTATGAGCCTCCCTTATCAGTTTTACTCTTTCTTCCATTGGCACATGAAGCTTCCCAATCCTAGATATGCTAATGAAGGTGTGTCTTTTCATGTTGACCTTTCCATTGTTAGTACACTCTCTTCAATTCATATCCTTCTACATACCCCCTTTACAAGATTCATGGGTAAATGGCTCCATGTGCATAATGAATCTTAGAGATGTGATTTTTGGTGTTACAAACTTCATAGAAAACAAGCCAACGTTTTGGTAGTTCCCTTCTTATATTTGATAACTAGATGAAATTGTTGTTCAAATACCATCCATTTCCTTTCTTGTGTTGGAACTTACTCTAAATGTGTAGGTATTTCAAAGTTTAATTATCACTATAGATACTTTAATAGTGAAATAATATTACACTTCTTTACTACCCATAAATACTTTAATAATGAAATAATATTACACTTCTTTACTACCCACACCAAGGCATAAAGATCCTTTCAAAATTTTAATACCACTCCACTCTCTAGGGAATGGATCTAAATAAATAATAATAGATCGACCTTCCCTTCATGAATAATGCATACATCACCTACCCACTAACATTATTTCTACTTCAAATGACTTCTCCAAGTTGGATAATCTTACGCCTAGGGTTTGATTAATCTTCTACCTCAATTCTTTAAATTCTTTCCCTTGATCCCGATGATAACAAGAACATTGCGTTTTTATAACATCAAGTGGTGATGCTATAAATACAATAGAAAATAAAGACATGGTTAAGAACAATTTATGCATGCCCAAAATTTTATTTTTTCCTCTCATGCGAGTTAATTATGTGTATGTGTATCAAAATAAGTACTATTAAAATTGCTATTGGTGTTAAGCTCACAACTCTGAATTTAAAAGTGAAAAGTTAATTGATATAATTGGTATTCTAATCAAAGTATGTAACAATGTAGACAAGCCAGAGTGGCCAATAGTTGCCTATAATGAAAATGTATGCATTTGTAAACAATCCTATAGAGGAAGTGCCATGGCCAAATTTCTACATAGAGAGGATCGAAGAAGATTGCTAATACACCTTTATGGTGAAGAGACAATCAAAAGAAGCGAGTGCAGATGACGACAATGAACTATCCTAGTTTGTGATGTTTAATTTGGCATATAAAATAGGATATATTAAATACATATCGATTTTTAAATCGTTTTGGAAAAACAAAAATAAATCAAAATTATTATAGATATCTCTCTATTGATAAGTGGTAATCATTTTTTCAATTATATAATCTAATGTTATGGTTACGAATTAAAATTCATGCTGGTATATTTTCTTCCTCTCCTGTAAATCAAAATATAAGATTTCCAACATTAACATACTGAATTTAGGAATGGTTACCTTTATAATTTAACTGGTTTAGTATTTCACTTTTACTTAATAAAATTAAGAAATTACTATGATAGCGTATCAAGTAGTATATTTTTACATATGGAAGAAAGATTAATTAACTTTTAACATTCACTCTACTATTTATACATTTCAGAGTTCTGCTTACATTTTAATACTTGACATGGAGAAAACATTTCAGTATTTGACAKGGAGGAGAAGAGTGGAAAATACAGACGCTACCGTTTAACATTTACTTKTTATCTGATTTAACTTTTAGCATTTACKTTAGGTACACCAGACGGGCCKCTTCGARMACAGATGCACCACAGGGRTCGAACAGCWTTAGCAGAGCCCATAGAAGAAYCCTAGCCCAGACATTATAATTTTAATTTAGTTGATTTGTTTAAATTTAATATAAACAATTTCTTTCTTTTTCTGCACGCTGGTCTGGCAGGTAGACAGGCCTCGAATCTGCTCTCTTCCGCTGCGAAGAGAAGCGAAAATGGCTGTGAATGATGAGTAAGTGATAGAGTTGATGGAGTTCTGTATACAAGCATCCATATCACATTTTTCATTAGGTTATAACGATCATTATCACATTTGTCATTAGCTTATAGCTGTTTAGGGTTCGGTTTGCATAAATAGGTGTCCCATTTTCAAGCCGAGGAAAGCTCTGCATTTCTTCGAGGTGTAGTTAAAGAGAATTATGACCGACAATGAGGGGCATTTAAAAAACGTGATGTCTCCTCTCTTCTGTGTTTAACGGATGTCTTCTCTCTTGTGTGTTTGGAGGGTTGCATTTAATATCATAAGCCGCACAATACACGTGTGTTTGATTAACAATAACATTTTTAATATAATTATTTTTAAAAAAATTTACAAATCGAGAAATCCAAGTTCATCTTCAGCTCTACAGGAAGGTATAACTTCGATTTGGATTTTAGAACAAACAGAGCACACTAAACGCAAATGTTCTTTATTTTATTTTCTTTTTTTCCCTGATGTTATGGTTTTGTTTTTCGAAGTTTTTTTCTGGGATTGTTTAAAGGTTTCTTATTTTTCAATTTTCCCAATTAGCGTTAGACTATAAAGACAGCGCATTTTGTTTTCCGACGTTCTCTGGTTTGATGTAGCTAGGGGTTTAGGATGCCTTTGCATGCTGTCTTCTGACCTGTGCATGTATGATTTGAGTTTTTTATTCCGTCGCCGCTTTGTACCAGCCCCAAAGGCCTCCTTTTAATCATAGGTTTTCGAGGATTTTGATGGTCATATGTGTTCTGTCAGTTTGGCTTGTTCCTGAGTTTCTATCAGTTTGGTTTGTTCCTCATATAGCTAAAGTTAAATCGTTGCACTATTCTGTGCACTATATTCATATTCATATTCTGTGCAATAGCTAAGGAGAAAAGTTAACTTAGTGAAATAAATGAACTTTTCTGTGCACTATATTCATATTCATAGATTGAAACCATGAAAATGGTCAATGACATCAAACAATTTTATTAAATCGTTGCATTCATAAATTGTAGCCAATGGACATGTACTCAATAATATATCCAATAAGATTAATAAATCATCTAACAGAAATCTATTGTATCTAGCTTTAATATCAAATGCTGGTACGTAATGAGAAGAGATGCGTTCATGAATTTTTAGTAGCTGAATGAATTATATATATACAATGGACATATACACAATAATATATCCAGTAAGATTAATAAATCATCTAACTGAAATCATAGATGGTATGTAACTTTAATATCAAATTCCCCGGATGGGGTGACACGACGAGCCATACTGCCACCAAGCATAGCATTAAGCCAAGGTTTAAATGTTGTAGGCCGCTCCCCATCTATTCGCATTAACGATGGGAGCAGGCCATTACAGCGAATCTCCGGATGACAGACCTTTCCCTTGCCTGAAAGAGCCGACATTGCAGTCATTAAGTATGGTCGAGTTAAAGAGAGACGAAGTGCAGCCGTCCCACACAAAGATGAAAGCAAAGAGGTCTCGATGCAGCCGGATCATTCCTGCTCTGAAACTCTCCGCTGTTTGTAAGCTCTAGTGTGTCTTTCGTTGTGTTCTGTTAACTCTGGGTGAGTCTTATTCTCAAGCCTCCTCCACTATGCCTAGGGAGTAAGGCAAGCCTTACGCAGGTTGGCTTGGTGATCCGTAGGTTCTTTTAATGACTATGGTTGAGTTTTAATTTTGCATGCGCTAATTATCCAATTGATAAGCTTAATGAAAGAATGAGGAAAAGTGAGGAATTATGACATCCATATACACATATGCAGATCTACAATGAAATAATAGACAACAAACCATAACACGAGAATTGATAACGGAGTTCAGCACAACTTTGCCTACGTCTTCGGGCCTTTGTCTCTATGGGGGAGGCTTATTTATTTCTATTCAAAAGCTCAAAAGTACATCGCAGCAATGTCAAATGGCTACAAGACTGATCTGGTCATGTTCTTCCAGATCTCTAGAACCCTGCAAAGAAAACGGCACGCAAAATAGACATCCGGAGCTCCCAGAAATGGCCCGCAAGCGTTTGTTCCTCAAAAGCTTCCCTGCATAAAAATGGCTTTGTCTTGACTTCCCTTCAGCATAACTCTACTTTTTCTGTCTTCCATGGCCTCAAACAGGCCTGATTTTTATAGATCTGAAGTTGGTTATCCATCCCCAACTTCCTCCCAAATTTTGGGCTCCAAAAATGCCCAATATCTCCCAAAAATGGAGAAAATCCATTAAAAACAGGCATATATCAATGAAAATCCCAAACTATAGCAAAAAAACCCATTTGGTATAAAATAATGGGCACGGCCCCCAAAACGCGTGCCCCTAGTCACTTGGGCACCTCCATGTGGCCAGGCGTTGTCCCTATAGTGTGTTGGCCCCTCTGTATCTGGCTCCTGGTTCGGTGGCGCATAGGCATAGGACCCTCGGGCTTAACCGACTAACCCTCGCACCCACAAATGGATTATTGTTCTGGTTCATATGTGACTTGCCCGAGAACCGAGGGCCAGGCTCCATCCATTTACTCCCGCGCTCGTGGTCATGTCATATAACATACCGTGGTCGTATGTCAATGCCGAGGGCTAGGGCTAAGCCCCGGCCCTTTCCCCCGCCGAATAGAACTTCAATCAAATTCAAATAATTTTATCGTCGTATGACTGCTAAGTCACACCCGTGGGTCGGGCGGTTAGCCCGGTCCTGCCAGTCCACAACCCGGAGGAAGGTCGGGAGTTCGACCCCAGTGAAACCATAAAATTTTATACAAAACCACGAACCAACCATAGGGTGCCACGTGGCACCTCAACACCCAACCAAAAACTGCCAAGTGTCGAATGTCGGATGGTCCACGTCACCTGCCACGTACCCTGCCACCATACCTGCCCAATCACCTGCTGATGTCATCCCATGCCACGTGTCACCCTTACAGTGGTGACACGTGTCACTCATAGATTAGTCCAGTTGTCTGTCGTATGCCACATCCCCTACCACGTGTCGCCTCTAGGAGTTTCCACGTCATATGTACGATCATACGACCTATACAGTCAGCATGCCACATGGCACTGTACGGACTATACAAACTGTACAATCATCCTCTTTTTTTGCGTGTTTGGTTTTTTGGACAGAACGCGATATCTTTCGCATACGGAGCCCATTTGATGAAGTAAATATATGGCAAGAATCAGGAAGACAAGACGGATGCAATGGCGCTGGTTTCGTCGGATTCTGAGTACTTTCATTTTTGAGTCTTTTTTTAGCCCTGTCAGGCTTCTGGATCCGATTTTGGATCACACCTCCCCACTAAAAGACCTTTTGGTCCCTAAAAGGTTACTCATCAGTCAACAAGCTCTGGATAGGCCACCCGGCTTGTCCTCTGTCTCTGAACTCTGTCCTGTGCACCTGTCTCATCAAGATCAACTGTAACACAATCATGACAACTAACAGTATATTGTTAGCCATTTGAACCCTGTTAC
>JZKD02S1616078.1:704635-716870 GCA_000966675.3 Picea glauca
AAACTCTTATGAAGTATATAGGAGGTTTACCTGTGCATATTAGAAACATTGTTTTCATGTTTGGACCCACTAACCTTGATGAGGTTTTTGTTCAAGCTACGTATATTGAAGCAGGAAAAGCAGGTGTGTCAAGGGAATCATCATCTTCAAGGAAAAAGGACAAGAGGAAAAGGCATGGAAAGAATGCAAATGCAATGACGAGGAAGGAAGGAAAGCCCTCTTGCAAGCATTGGAAGAAAGAGGGACATGATGATGACAGATGTTGGCAGTTGCATCCCGAGAAGAGGCCAAAGTGGTTCAAGGAAAAGAAGGGAATGCAAAAAGTGGCAACGACAACAAAACCCACAGACTTGGGATCAGATTCAGGTGATGAATCAAAGATCTCATTGGTTGGTATGACAGGTAAAATTGGTGAAAACATTGATTGTAGAAACAACTTGTTTCATATAAGGGTAATCATGTGACACACTAAGATAGACACATTAATCGATAGTGGATCTCAATCTAATCTAATCTCAGAAGAATTGGTTAAGCACTTGGGATTAAAAACATAAACTCATCATAAGCATTACACGCTTAAATGGATAAGCAATCATCATCAGATGCACATAACAAAGTAGTGCACAATCAAATTTGAAATTTCATCTAAGTATGTGGATGAAGTAACATGTGATGTAGTGCCGTTAAGAGAATGTGGAATGGTCTTAGGTAGTCTGTACTTATATGATCGCAAGGCAATCTTCTACAGGACAAAGAATCAATATCAGTTCACTAAAGTGGGTCAAGATTATGTGGTTCATGCTCATCATGTTAAAGCAAGTAAAACACTTCAAACAATGGAACAATTAAAGAAGGCAGTGCAAGCAAGAAACAAACCAATAATTGTTTCAAATGAAGTAATCGATCTTAAGCAAGAATAAGAAATGATTGTTGAATGGAAAATCAATCATAAGTTGCTTCAAGATAAGCTCATGTCGTGCAAATATTTCAAGTATATCAACTCATTTACAATTGTCTTTTTGATACTATCATTAGTAATGTTGTTTACATGGATGATAGTGGCTTCAGTAATATGTAACAGGGTTCAAATGGATAACAATCTACTGTCAGTTGTCATGATTGTGTTACAGTTGATCTTGATGAGACAGGTGCACAGGACAGAGTTCAGAGATAGAGAACAAGTCGGGTGGCCTATCCTGAGCTTTTTGACTGGCCAGTAACCTTTTGGGGTTCAAAAGGTCTTTTAGTGGGGAGGTGTGATCCAGAATCGGATCTAGAAGCCTGACAGGGCTCAAAAAGGCTCAAAAATGAAAGTGCTCTGAATCCAATCAAACTAGTGCCATTGCGTTCGTCTCGTCTTCCTGATTCCAGCCATATATTTACTTCGTCAAATGGGCTTCGTATGCGAAAGATGTCACATTTTGTCCGAAAACCTAAACAGGTAAAAAAATTGGATGACTGTACAGTCCGTACAATCTGTACAGTGCCATGTGTCAGTCTGACTGTACAGGCCGTACGGTCGTACAGATGACATGGTAGCTCCTGGAGATGACACATGGCAGGTGACAGGGAGTACAGCAGGTACAGTTGGACCAGTCAGAGGGTGACACGTGTCACCACTGTAAGGGTGACACATGGCACAGGCTAACATGGCAGACACATGGCAAGGCTGATTAGGAAGGTACGGTGACAAGTGGCAAAGTACATGGCAGGCACATGGACGAATTAGAGATTGACAGGTGGAAGTTTTTGATTGGTTGGAGAGGTGCCACATTGCCCAGTCATGGGCTGCCACGCGGCACCCTGTGGTTGGCTCGTGGTTTGTATAAAATTATATGGTCTCCACCAGGGTCGAACCCCCGACCTCTCCTCCGGGCTATGGACTGGCAGGACCGGGCTAACCGCCCTCCCCATGGGTGTTTCTTATAAACTATATGGAATTTATTGTATTTAAATTAAAACAATGTAATATTCGGAGGCGGAAAGGGTTGGGGCTTAGCCCCAGCCCATGGTTTCGACCATGGTCACT
Source organism: Picea glauca (assembly GCA_000966675.3). Taxonomy (NCBI): domain Eukaryota; kingdom Viridiplantae; phylum Streptophyta; class Pinopsida; order Pinales; family Pinaceae; genus Picea; species Picea glauca. The sequence continues at coordinate 706,665 of JZKD02S1616078.1, forward strand.
CCATATACCCAGAGCACGGGGTTTAACATGTGCGAGAGTAATGGGATAGGGCCTATCCCTTGGACCCCGTGCCAGCATGTAACCACCACCAACATAACCAGAGCCTATCCCTTAATTTGGGCACAGGGGGGTAGTCTGTTAAGCCACTGATTCCGTGGTTCCATAGAAAACGCCGAAGACCAGGAGCTGGCGCACATGGGAAGGGCCAACGCATAGCCCGAGGGGCTAGCGCTCGACCACATGGCCCCATATGATCCTGCCAAGGGAGGGGGCGCACATAGAATAAGGATCTTATCCCCTAATTTTAAACAAAAGTGGGTTTTTTCCAATGTTTTGGGATTTTATTTGATATTAAGCCTGTTAATAATGAATTTTCTCCATTTTTGGGAGATATTGGGCATTTTTGGAGCCCAAATTTTGGGAGGAAGTTGGGGATGCATAACCAACTTCAGATCTATAAAAACCAGGCCTGTTTGTGGCCAAGGAGGATAGTCAGAGCAGAGTTATGCTGAAGGGAAGCCAAGCCAAAACCATTTTTATGCAGGGAAGCTATTGAGGAGCAGACGCTTGCGGGCCATTTCTGGGAGCTCCGGACATCCGTTTTGCGTGTTGTTTTCTTTGTTGGGTTCTAGAGATATGGAAGAACATGAACAAATTAGTCTTGTATCCAATTGGCATTGTTGCGATGTACTTTTGAGCTTTTGAACAGAAATAAAGAAGCCTCCCCCACAGAGACAAAGGCCCGAAGATGTAGGCAACGTTGTGCCGAACTCCATTATCAATCCTCTTGTTATGGTTTGTTGTTTATTACTTCATTTCAGATTTGCATATGTGTATATGGTTGTCATAATTCCTCTCTTTTCCTCATTCTTTCATTAAGCTTCTTAAAAGGGTTAATTAACACATGCAATTTAAAACTCAACCATAGTCATTAAAAGATCCTACGGATAAGGAAAATCAATAATTTAGCCATTGGCATCCCCTCAAAAATCAGGGATTTGGAAAGATGCGAAAATTTCCAAATACAAAAAAGACCCAAGAAAAAATGGTTTTGGATATATAGCATATGGGAGGAGGCAGGACGTTGTCGAGTATGCTAAGGAAAGGAATTGTCTCTTGTTGTTATGAACATTGTATTATGAGTGTGAGGCAATGAGAAGTTGCTGGAAAACTGTAGGACTATTGTTGAGGAGAAGTTCTCGGTTCGCTCTCATGGATTCATGGTCAGACTAGGGGGAGAATGGGACAAGTGATTTGGTTGTTCTATTCTAAGGTTGGGAGGAACGTGGTTGCTCCATTTGTTTTTTCAGCGAACTAGTTCATATATGTTCATATACTCCTTTCTGATTTTATATATCTCTTGCTTTAAATGGCTTTCAGAATACATCTATATATTATTGGGCGAATTATTTTCTGTTGAATGTCTTTCTAATTAAAGAATCGTGTTTTTGATTTAAACAACTGAAAGAGAGTGTAACTAGTATGACGTTGTGTGATATATTGATGTGAATTAAACTACGAATGGATGGAATAAACGTAGGATAAACCCCCTGCCAGTTTAATTTTATACTTCAATAAAAAAAAATTGTTTGTACATCCAAGCCTTGAGTAGAATCAGAATTATATGAGTACGCTGGAATGTTTAGAGTTCAAAATGAAAATACGACCGAATCTATTTTTGGATCATACAAATTATGTGTTTATATAAGTGCAAAATAAAAATTAATTATACACTCGTATTCCTACTGTAAAGAATTATACAGAGCCATAGCCCTCACAAATTATCGAAGTAATCTTAAGACAACATTGAATATTCATATAGTTTTATATAAAGACAACATTGAATATTCCTATAGCGTATACATATATATATTATATCAATATATATGTACATGCTTGTACAAAAGTTTGATATTCTATCTTTCTACTTTTCGTTGAGATTCGATTTAAAAAGGATGTAAACCTTCGAAAATACATAAGTTTAATTCCGTACATTGCATGACTATAAGTTCAGATTGTACATGTAACAAATAACAAAGTACGATATAAGATAACAGTCTTAGTGGAATTTTTGGAATACATAATGACATAAAATTAAACAGTATGCAAAATCGAAATAAGAGACCTGGAAAGAAAATTATTATGAAAGGTAAATGAATAGACTCACAGATAATAAATGAGAATCGGAGATAGTGCGAAAGAGTAAAGGCCAAAAGATTAAACTAGAGATTGTTGAATTTTTCTCCATAAGATCCAAGGAAAAATCAAGACAGAATAACTGTCCTTAGAGGCATGTTGATATCCAATTCCAGAATCATTCATTGATAGATCTATTGCTCAACAAGAGTGATTGTTCGTATTGCCACCCAAAAATCGACTACACAACTCTTAAAATGCAGCCATATTCAAAACTATGTGATTCAGTCAGTTACACTTTAATAAGGTTGTGATCCTTATGCCTTCGGATTAAATTTTAAAATACGGAGCTAAAAGACCAGGATATCCTTTGAATGGACTCTTCCATTCATGATGTTAACATTCTAGTTTAGATTCATATCAACTCATAGAAAAACCTAGGGTACTCCTTTAAGAGTGGCGAATTAAAACCCGTATACCTTTTGCACATGTGACAGGAGCCTACATCCGAATTTACACATGGTCAAAGTCCTTGTAAAGAATTTAAAACTTACATTAGTATTATATAATAGAAGTAAAATGGATGAAATTTTCAACAGAATGATCAATGACAGAAGGATTTTAATTTAGAGTGGTACTCAACTCATGGCTAGAGATCTGGAGTCCTTTCCCTTGTCATGTTTTGGTTGGATAGATGTCCCAGGCTGAGGGGAGGATGGTCCAAGGATTCCTGATGGGTACCCTCACAAAAACAGGGTCCCATCATTAGTGTTGGGTACCAAAAGCATATAAAACAATTTTTGTATGAAATGAAATAAAACAAGCAGTGCTAACATTTAAAATATGAATTGCATAAAGTGAGCCGTGCAAACAAGCTGAAAGCATCGTGTAAATGTTTCACACAAAACAAATACTACTGCGTTAATGATGAGATTACAAACTATCCTCGATCAATAGTCTATATTGAAGAAGGTATTTATAAATCAACGTTGAATACAGAGATTAATCCTTATTACTGAATTTTACCACACTCTAAATGGCATATAATACCCATAAATAATGATAATAACAGTAGGAGACATTCTTAAATCAAGAAGTTTCATAAACTCAATCATTATACGCCATAGGGTAATTTCTAACGGACTGCTCGAAACCACATAAGTTACAATGTTTATTTGTGTTGGGCCAAAAGGCAAATAGCCATTAAGGAAGTATTATATGTGTAAGGACCAGCTAAGAGTCGAATGGAAATTACATAAAAGTGGGTTCATCCTCTGCAAAAAGAAAGAAAGAAATGCAACATAATTTTGTAATACATAGTGGGGACATTCAACTCAGACAAAAACACCGCGAAGCCCCACGAAATTGTAACACCAGGCCTTGACATACACCAATAGAGGGACCATAAAGTGTGACAATAATAGGGAATAATGAAACCCTAGGATTGAATTACATACGAAAACTACACAGGTGTAAATTCTCAGAATCAGAATAAGGAGGTGGAATGCTGATACCTTCAAAGAGATTGAGACTAGAAACAACCTAATAATCCAACTTATACAAGAGAAGGAATAATCCATAAATATTACCAAGAATAATGGTAAGGGGAAAAATTAATTTAAAGTTATAGCAAGAGTTACAGAATGAATATTACTCTCACTTTGACGAATTCCAAAGTTCCACTCTATCAATTAAATCACAGTAGCCTCTTAAAAATTACCAGGGAAGACGGATATCGTTGTCTGTCCCATCGGGTAACGACCTCCAAGTTGACATTTGTTATCAAACAAATCGGTAGGTGAGGACACTAACTGATCTCCCTAGATCCACCTAGATCTAGAACAAAACACACCAGAACATGACGCTTTCCTTAAGTTTTAGATATTGAATTTACTAACTAAAGAGGGATAGGTGACATACCATTTAAATGTCACTGCCTCTCACCATCGCCATCCTAGCTCCGCTCCAATGTTCATACAATGATGATCCTGCAAAAGAACGCAACCAACCAAAGTGATAGCAATAGCATAAACTCAATATAAACCTATGTATGTGACCAAGGAATCATACAATAAAACACAACAAGCTTTATAGGAAAGAATCATGTTACTGTATCATATTAAATGTGAAAGAGAGATTACAACCATGGCCTTGATGTCATAAGGTCCCTTCTAACTGTCCTTCGTTCCCCACATACTTTTCACTCCAAGAATTCTGAGAGCACAGATCTGATAATATTCACAATCTATCTTGACAAAGTGGCTCATATAGCCAAGCTAAAAATCTCCAAAGCTCAATCCAATCCAAGCTAATCCCAAAAAGCTCCAAAGCTAACCAAAGCTAACTTTCTCCATGAGAACTCCTCTCCTTTTATAAGTTGAAGAGGATAAGGTGAGGAGGTTAGGATGATCCCACTAAATCGTGAAGATGAGTAAGATCCAAACCATTCGGATGCCACCTCACCATAGAAGTTTCTCCTTCTAGAAGATTCGAGAAAACACTTGTTTTTCCCACATGTAAGCATTCTCGCACCCTTCCTATAGAGAAACCTGCGAACATCTCGCACCCTCGCTATGGTGCAACCTGTGAGAATCACGTATTCTCGCATCCTGCCTATATAGTAACCTGCGAACTTCCTTTTTTACAGGGCTTTTACTAAGGAAAATGCAACTTCTTTTCTCAGGAGAAGTTCTTCTCCCTTCTCTCTTCAGGAACTCAGGCCACTGACCCCTCTAAAGGAAACAGATAGGTTTACATCATTAACGGTCATAGGGATGACGAAAATAATGTGTAATAGAGAGCCCCCCAAAGTATGAAGTTAGAACAGAGTGATAGCTTAAATACTTTGTTGAGTGTGTGTAGGGAACAAGAAACAGTCGGTCGGAAACCTGCCAACAAACAAGGAAATACAGTACAATAATATATCATCACTGAGGTAGGCATTCCCATAATCAGAATACAAATGACTCAAAGCATAAATGTCGACATGCAAAGATCCATGTCAAGTAAGACAGGTCATGGCCACAAAACATACACTGTGGATCCATGCCGATATGACTCAAATCTAAACATAGCCACCAAAAATACACTGTGGATCTATGTGTTAAAGACTCAAATTTGAACATAGACACCAGACATACAATGTGGATCCATGTAACAGTACACTGAATATACTCCAACGCAAGCTGGATCTGTCAGAAAAATATCCAGGGTCTTCATCTCCACCACTTTATAGTACAAATCTAACCATGTGAATACATGTTCTGAAGTCGAACATGGTAGAAACCACTTGATTACCGGTCATTAGTGTATATCGTTAACAAGTGAGAGGGAAATCACCATTAATGTCAATGACTCCCAAAGTACACTAGTACAACCCAACGAATGTGAATTAATGAGTTGAAGTCGAAGACTCGACGGAATCTCCCGATCAGGGGTCAATAATGAAAACCCACTGTCGAAAGCAAGGAAACCTGCCATTGAGGCATGCAAGTTCCAAGGTACCAATTAGTTTCTAAGTCTGATTCCTGGATAATGAGTTGAAGTCGACAGAAAAAGACTCATCACAGGAGGGCCTTAATGTATCCCACATCAATGACACGAAACAAGTAACAAGATTTGATATAGGTCAGAGTAACAAGTGATTCAGGACTGACTCAGGGATGGCCAACGCAATAGAAGGATTAAGGACTGTAGAAATGGCCGACACAATAGAAGGGTTTTTAGGTTGAACTTATTTTTGAACATATTGACGACACGACAACTGTCTTGGAAACACTGACTCAACAACAGAGATCACAGACCGATTTGTAATCTTATAAGGGAGTATGATCAGGAGACAAGAAAATTTTCCAACCTAGACACAAAGCGAGTGAAAGGGTGTCATGTTCAAAAGTGACTCTTTCATGGAATACAGGTTTAGACACAATTCTTTCCCAATTTCCCCCCCACCATTTCTGGCGAGTACCTCTTTATTTTTACGCAAGCTTGAGGAGGATACCATATGCTTGTAATGTAAGCTCATCCTTCGGATGAGTCCCTCGGAGTATGTTTAACAAACCCTAGGAAGGAGTGGTTCGGTCCCATTACATGTCTTTCGATGTTTATTTAACGAGTCCAAAGAAAGAAAACTCATGGGTTTTTCATGTTTAGAGAGTTTGAAAAACACATAAAGAAAACTCTCTCAGTTCCTTTTTCGTAAAGTAGTCTGATGAGACTGAAAAAGAGATAAACTATTTCTCAACAGATGTTTTCTTTAAATAATTTAACGAGCATGAAAATAACAAGGTCGCCCGGCAATCTTTTCATGTTTAGAGAGTCTGAAAAGAGCTTAAAGGAAACTCTAGGGGGTTCCTTTTTTGTATAACCTTCACGAGTCCGAAAAAGTGATAAAAGTTTACTCGGTTACATTCTCATTGATTTACGAGCATGAGAAAGAACAAATACTAAGCTCGGTAACATATTCTCATGTATTTATGAGCATGAGAAAGAACAAAGACTAAGCTCAGGATTTTTTTCATTTTTACGCAAGCTTAAAAGCAAAACAAAACTATGTTTGGGATAGATTTTATTTTTACACAAGCTTAAAAACTAAACAAAACTATGCTTGGACCTGGTTTCATTTTTACGCAAGCTTGAACCAGAGGGAACTATGCTTGAGATAAGTGGTTTCATTTTTACACAAGCTTGAACCATATAAAACTATGTTTGCAACTTCCCAATGCATAGCACATGGAAGGTTGGTACTTAACCCCCAGCTTAAGAAACTAGTGGCTCTACTTCAGCATGAAGTCCAGAGGCTGGAAGTATTGCCCCCAAGCTTCGTTTCATCCAACAAAAAAGGTGGAGGAAATGAAGCTTCAAATACTAGATGAAGGACTTGACTCAAACAGAGAGGGGGAAAAATATTTCATTTTTTAACGAGCTTGACACAAAAACAAGAACTATGCTCATAACCTTTGTTTCACTTTTTAACGAGGTTGCTACAGAGATGCAAAAAATATCCTCAAGTGGTTTCATTTTTTAATGAGCTTGAAATTAGAAAACTATGCTCATAGACCTCTATTTCATTTTTTAACGAGGTTGCCTCAGAGATGCAAAAAACTATCCTCGGAGCTCTCTTCTTGATCATGGATTCCAAGAGGACAATGCTCCAGAATGGCACCATGTCAAGGGACAAAACTCGGTCATGGCTTCCAAGAGGTCTTCACTGGAAGGAAGAAATACACTCTAGAAGGACACCATGTCGAGGATCGTGATAGGAGTAAATACATCAGACTCTAACAACCCTATCGAAGAGATCACCTTGTCAACTACTGGATCTAAGTCATCAGAAGTTGAAGCCATGGGCGATAATGCCACATAATTGACCTATGGTGGGGGCGATACTGTCTGCATATAAGAACCATTCAGGGAGGCAATCCAGGTGGGGTGAGTGAATGAAAGTTGATCAACAGTCACAACCCGTCCATCGTGAGGGAAAAATATCACACAAAAAAGAGTAGACACAATAGCTTTCATGGCATAGACATAATCCCTCCCAAGGAGTAAATAAAAATCCAAGGGGTCTTGGACTACCATGACATCAATGAAGACATTTTTCCCTCCCAAAGTTACAGGAAACTGAGGAAGGGTCCCTAAAGGTTGACTAGTTCTTCTGTTAAAAGCTAACAAATTCTGTGTAACCAGTGCAAGTGGAGGACAACCCAAAGCTTGCCAAGCAATAGAGGACAAAATACTAACAAACGAACCTTCATCTATCAGTGTCTGAGGAACGTCTCGACCACAAACCTGTACTATAATATGGAAAGGAATGTGAGAGGGAAAACGAGGTCCAGTTAGAACACCCTAATCAAAACGGATGGCTTCATTACTTGGAGGGAGTTTCATGGGAGAAGGAGGAATACCCCCTGACATGGCAGAGTCTGTATCAATGAAAAAACATGAGCAGTATCAGGTTTACTCTCTAGCGGGAGAGTAGGATCGATCGATAATGAGATCAGATCGACCACTTGGGTTTTATTATCCAAGGGGAGAATGGGTTCGACAGGCGTAAACGGTTCGACCACTTGGGTGACACTCTCTAACGATAGAGTGGGATCGACCGAGGATGGGTTCGGATCGACCTCTTTAGTTTCGCTCTCTGAGGGGAGAACGAGGTTGACCGAGGATGGTATCGGATCAACCACTATGTTAACTGGTTCAACTAAGGGCATGACCAGATTGACGACATGATCAACCGGATTGACCAGTGAAGGGACCGGAGTGATCATTCCATCAACTACAGGTGGGTTGAGAGAAAGCTTGCGATAAGCGGCTGGAAGTTGAGGCTATGAAACAGTCATGTCTTCCAGTAATTTCGAGGCTTTGTCCATATGAGGGAAAAGATGAGTTAGATGACTCCCTTTGCATAACATACATGGGAACTTGACTCTACTTTTCTTCTTCCCAACCGTATCATGACTGGTCGACGGGAAGTCATCAGCATGTTGTTCAGAGGATAACGACATAGGTTGGTGAGGATATGTAGACCATGCTTCTATAACCTTGGATAGACCAGGTAAATCCTTAAGAAGATGGTTACCCTTACAAAGCTTGCAAGGGTACTTGGGCTTACGGGTTGTTTGGGTGATCTTGAAATCATCAACACTCCCAACACGATTAATAGTAACTGGTTGTTTTCCAACATGTTTGACAGTGGTTGGAGGTTTTGACCCTCACTTATCTTTCTTCTTCTTAATCTTTATTTTCTTCTTCTTCTTATTCACTGGGTTACGAGCTTTAGAACTTTCACCTGACGAAGAAGATGAAACGGAAGGCAACATTGCAAGTGAAGAAGGCAAAGAAGACCTTACTGGCGAAGAAGGTGAAGGATCAACATGAGGTTGATGCTCGTGGGGGGAAGTGATTACGACTAAAGAACTTACTGCATTCGGGATTACCTGAGTGGAAAACAATCACACCGACAATCCAATCGTGAGACCTGGAAGGCTCAAAGTAGCGATGTGAGGAGGACCAGTGTTTCCATAAGAAGGAAAAACAAAAGGTTCCCCTAGAGTGGGGGTTCCTTCATTAGTCATTCCAGGAATTGACGCCATTAAATAAATCCAACCTAGAGTCTGCTAGGGAAAATGAACAACACACACTAAAAATCTAGTAAGCAAGAAAACAAACAAAACCTTCTTACAATGAGCACACTAGTTGGTGATGAAATCCAACGTCGTGGGAATAATGTAAGAAGGGGATGAGATAGAGTGGGTGGAAAAGTTACGTTGACAACCTACTTAACGGACTTACACCCTGGTGCAATCTCCCACACATAATCGTGGGTATACCCTCCAAGGAGCCCGAGTGAGTTTGGCCAAGGTTGATTCCAGGTACCGTGAAGACTTGCCCCTCCACAGTCACCTCGTGTAAAGAACCTAGATAGATAGGTCAAAGAACCTAGATAGATAGGTCACTAAGGTTACCAATCACTACAATGATGCTTGGGGAAATAGTCGACAATCTGATCCACGCGCAAGGGCAGGGTATCTAGCCCGAAATCAACTTGAAAGGCTTCCACTCATCATTGTGGGTATACCTTTCAAGCGCCCCCCATAATACATGTAATCTCTACACCAAGACCAACAAAGCAGGGTGAGTAACTCTGCTAGTCTCAATGCGACCTCTTGATTGTGTAACATCCCGCTCTGGCGCACTGAGGACACTTATTCTTTGAGGACACTTGCTCGCAAGTGATCTGGACCCATTTTGATGTTAGACCTTATATATTTGATTATGATCTGATTGACAGATGATATGATGTGTTACTATTCATGTAGATGGGTGCTATTGACTCAGTTTATTGAGTGTGCAGGTTTGTGACCTTGAGGATGCAGAGGCATCGGTAGACCCCCTTGGACTCCGGACTGAGTCAGGGAGTGTGCTTTTGGGTTGATATGTTATTATGATGTTTGATTTGATTTGATGATTTGATGACGACATTTCTGACATGATTATTGGTGATGCAGGCTGACGATAGCTTGCCGAATTGACTCACATATGGAGTAAAGGGGCCACACACAATTG
>JZKD02S1616078.1:732242-746423 GCA_000966675.3 Picea glauca
TCATACAATAAAACACAACAAGCTTTATAGGAAAGAATCATATTATTGTATCATATTAAATGTGAAAGAGAGATTACAACCATGGCCTTGATGTCGTAAGGTCCCTTCCAGTTGTTCTTCGTTCCCCACACACTTTCACTCCAAGAATTTTGAGAGAACAGATATGATAATATTCACAATCTATCTTGACAAAGTGGCTCATCTAGCCAAGCTAAAAATCTCCAAAGCTCAATCCAATCCAAGCTAATCCCAAAAAGCTCCAAAGCTAACCAAAGGTAACTTTTTCCATGAGAACTCCTCTCCTTTTATAAGTTGAAGAGGATAAGGTGAGGAGGTTAGGATGATCCCACTAAATCATGAAGGCGAGTAAGATCCAAACCATTCAGATGCCACCTCACCATAGAAGTTTCTCCTTCTAGAAGATTCGAGAAAACGCTTGTTTTTCCCACGTGTAGGCATTCTCACACCCTACCTATAAAGAAACCTGCGAACATCTCACACCCTAGCTATGGTGCAACCTTCGAGAATTAGGCATTCTCGCATCCTGCCTATATAGCAACCAGCGAACTTCCTTTTTTACAGGGCTTTTACAAAGGAAAATGAAACTTCTTTTCTCAAGAGAAGTTCTTCTCCCTTCTCTCTTCAGGAACTCAGGCCACTGACCCCTCTAAAGGCAACAGATAAGTTTGCATCATTAACGGTCATAGGGATGATGAAAATAATGTGTAACAACAGTCTCCCCTGCTGAGAAAATAACACGCAGAGCCATTTCAGAGGGCTTCACAATAACAAAATAAAAACTCGCTTAACCCTAAGAGAAACTCTCACTCTGCTGATTAAATGTTGAGGCTACAAAGGTTGGTCTGTCCATGTGATGGGGCAGAGTTGGTGTAATTAGATTGGAGAAAGGGTTAGGTGAAAACCATCGAAACTCACACACACAGAAGATCCATTAATCACAGGAGTAGAACCTTAACTCTTTTCTGACAAGTACACCCTTATTCCCATGTCAAGAACGTGAATTTAATAATATTCACTTCATGACATGACTAATTGAGACACGTTAACTACAACTGTTTCACTTCAGTTAACTTATCATTCAATGAAGACTTAGTGAGACACTGCGTATTTAAGACAGAGTTAAAGGAGGACTAGTGTGGGATTTCATTACCTGAACTTTTATGTAAATGGACTGAAAGATCAATAACTATGAATAGTTCATAATGGAATCTGTTTAATGCTTTGGATCATACCATGTGATGGTGCCAAGTGTCTTATGATTAAGCCACTTATATTCTACAAGGAATATAATCCCAACCCCATGACTTTATATGTGGTATATGAATTTTATTTCAAAGACAAATTAAATAGACCTGCGCACAAACATAGAAAATTCATGCTTAAGGAGAGATGAGGGCTATAAGTCCTAAGTCTAAACTACTATATATATATATATATATATATATATATATATATATATATATATAGGTGACTAGGTTTGAGACCAAAGGGTATTGCTAGAATTTTGGTGATTTATCCATATAAGTTTTCTATCCAAAGTAAGTTAGACTGGTGGGGAAAAGGCATCATGTGGTAGGCAGAATATAAGATACCTCACAGACATTTATAATAGGAATGAATATTTCCTCCTTTTAACAACAAATATAAAAAACGAAATTGGAGATTAATGTCCCATAGAATTTAATTTTTTTATGGCAAATTTTGAGGTACATTACATGGTTCCCTTTTAGAATTTATGCAATATTATCTATGAAATCTTGAATGTATGGTAAGAAATATTCATGGCCCTCTAATTGATTTCTTTGGCCCCTAGATAGATATATTTTTAACAACACCATCTCTATAGCCAATGATTTTAAAGACCTTCAACAAATGGTTGTATTATTTAATAATGTGATCTTTATCCAAAATCATTAAAGCTCTAGTAGCCAAGTTATTTATGACTCTCATATTTTGAGTAATATAGTGATGTGAGTTTGCATGTAAGTATCCTCTTGTATGGGTTTTCTTTAGGAAATCTCAATTCAAAAAGGTCTTATTAGATCTTATGTTGACCAACTCATCAAGGAATGATATGCTCCCATTTTCTCATAACTTTGTAGTAAATTTGATGTGTTTCAATTAATAATTTAGGTATTTAAGAAACATGTCAAGTTTCTCAATTCCATGTGGAAACTCTACAATGGTATCATCTACGACAATCTTCCACCATGTAGGATTGAAATGGTAAGAATCAAGTGGATTTTTCTCAAAATGTTCTATAAATAGGTTTTCCATTATGGACGAAGGTGGAAATTCCATAGCCACACTGCTTATTTGTTCATAAAATTCTCCTTTAAGTCTAGACAATCTGGAGAGAGGAATATCTTTGTTAATTTTGATGTACCTGAATCAATAATTTCTTTCAATATTTCTATTACTTAATCAAGGGAGATTTAGGTAAATAATGAAACAATGCCAAATTTGAATAAATTTTCTTTAGAATTAACCCATTTATTTTTAATTAACCGGTTAACATAGTTTCCTTAATCCTTGACGAAGAAATGTGTGTTCCACTAGTAGTTTAGGTAACCTTGCAACATACTCTGCTAGCTCATAAGTGGGTGAGACAACTTTGTTCACTATAATTCTTGTAGGAATTCCCTCTTTACAAATCTTACATAATCCATGAATTATTGAAGTTATCTCACCACATTGTATAAGCCACTTGTTGATTCTCTCATATATATTATCATTTTTATGACCTTTCTTTACCTCCTTAATAATATTGTTGATCGTATTCTTTTTAATATTCTTGTAACTACCATTAATGGTAAGAGGTTGTAATGTACTTAACCAACACAAACAATTATTGAGCAATTATTTAAGAAATATTAATTGTAGAAAAGTATATTGGAAAGACTCCGATATAGAACTTGCATAATATAAACCTTGTGTTCATAATGTAGAAAAGAGAGATCTATGTTCATGTCCATGTTTAATGGGTTGGCCTTCTTTGAGAAAATCCTCAATATAATAACAACACTTTACAAAACATTCCATAATGTAATAGCTTTGTAAATAGATTCTCTCTAGTAAAACCTTAACTGTATGTGGACTTATAACTAATTAGTACCAACCACTTAGTGGGAATTATTTACTAAAGAGGACCATTATAAATTAAGGCACTGCCAACTAACTACCTAATGGACCTTATTCAAATAATATGGATTCACACATTAATTACCAATTCCTAAGAAAAATAAGTAGGGAGGTTAGGGTAATTCCTTAACATGCCCTCACTATTTAGGAGTAATATTGTCTTGAAGGCTAGAGGTGCATAAATTGTTGTAAATTTTTTGTTGGTTCCCAAGTGGTTTCATTTTCCTTTGTATTGTTCCACTACATTAGGATATGTTGAATTGTGTGATGGCACAATGTGTGTTATCTTGTGGTTAGTACTGCCCTCATTTGTTGCCAAATGGAATCCTCTTTTTCAAGTTCTACAAGGTTGGTTTGAACTCAAAAATTTGGCCCAAGAAATTCCTCAAATAGGACACATGAATGTTTCAGTGAATATTACAATGGGATAGAAGAGCCAATCGATAACCAAGTAGACCATTGTGTTACAGTATTTGATAGGGTCCATAGAATTTATGTGTTGTCATCTGGAGCCCTTGTTTTTTAGAGAGTACTACTTATAGGGATGGAGATGAAAGAAAACATAATCCCCTTATTGAAAATAAATCTTATAGTGATGTTTATCAAAATTTGCTTCATCGACTTCAATCGAAAACCATATTATCCTTAAGTGCATGAAGAGTAATTGTCTTGGTACTGAGTATGTAATTGACTCTTAGAACCTTAGATGTGTTATGTAGATAGGAAGTGACTAAATGAGGTTTTTATCCATAGACAAATTTATAAGATGAATTTTTTGAGGTGTTATGTGATCCAGGTGGATATCAATGGCCACCCCACCTATTCCAACTGGCTCAAAATAGTCTTTTGGTAATTTACTATTTTTAGTAGTTTTTTGGTTCCTAAACTTCTCGGGCCATTTTGAGGACCTAAATGAAGATTTTTCAGGATTGAGCACCTCAATGACAGCTAAAGGCTTTGTTTGAGCACCCAAAATGAATCTCCTTGATGATACCTTTCCAAATAGCTATCGTGCGCACCAAACGGGGAGTGTATGCCAAAGTTACGCCCCTGAGAAGTTGATACACCAAACTGCCCAAAAAGGGGTCCACAAAATTGTTGGCTTTTCATCTTTTGGGGTTAGTGTTTTGGATTTTTGTTATGTTAAAAAGGCCTTTAGAGCCTCATTGTAATCATCTTCTTGTGAATGAGCGTATCTATCACATATCTTATTAGAGATAGGTTTCCACCATTATAGCAAGTCTTTCACTCTACAATTTTATAGTTTGTACATTTCGCTCATTAATAGAAATTCTGTATTACTGTATCTCCATGTTTATATCTCTGATATATTTATATTATATTATTGGATATATGATATATCTATGTACATTTATTTATTATATCTCCACTCTAATTTCGTGCCGAAAATAATCTGGATCAGTGGAATTAGAGCAGGTTGCTCTTGATCATTTTTTCAGTGCATGTCCCCAACAAGGTACAAGTATAGAAATTTGGGTCTCAATATTTTCTCCCTCGAGGACAATCAATATCACACACCCAAGAAGCCCTCCATGGTGGAATAAAATAAAAACGACGGAGTGAAATATTCTATTAATCTATTGCTTGAGCAAGCTCTCACGCGACAGAGGGACGAAATGATGATGAATTCTTCCCACATCCTTTAGCACCTGCTAATAACAATAGGTGTGTCTTCATCAACTGACCACTTTGGAGGCACCTCTCCTTTCAAGGTACAAGTTAATTTTTATATTCCTATATTTGAAGGACAAATAAATGTGGATGCCCTAGAAAAATGGTTAAATCCACTAGAAGGTTATTTCTCTGTTCATAATTTCTTCGACAGAAAAAATATCACATTTTCACTCCTTAAGTCTCTCGCCCATGTCAAACATTAGTGGGAAAATTACTGGGAGAAAACTTGCACAAAGGAGTATGGAATCTATGGGGCTGATCCCACCTAGGAATATTTTGTGGATGCGGTCAACGAACAATATTACCATGTTGGAAACTATGACAACCAGTACATGAGATGGACGACACTGTGACAAGAGAGGGGCCAAGAAATGTCAAATTTAACTAATACCTTGCATACCTTGCGCACCAAGATGGGTATCAAAGACTTCGAGCGTCCAACAACTCCTTCAGTTGCATTTTCAACTCCTGCAATTCCGGGGTCGACATCCGATAAGGAGTTCTTGCTATCGGTTCGGTCCCCGGTTTCAGGTCTATAATAAACTCCAATTCTCTTTCTGGCGACATCCTAGGCAACTCCTCTAGAAATAAGTCCGCAAACTCCTTCACCACCGGAAGGTGTTCTAAAACTTCCGCTACTCCCTTTTCGTTTAGCGCGAGGATCGCATAAAGATTTCACCCCTTGCGCATACTCTTCTGTAACTGTAAAGAAGAGATGAACCTCAAGGATACTCCCTGGTTCCATACTACGATCACATGTCTCTGTCCTTCATCATCGACCAAGCTCAACTGTTTCGTCTTACAGTTGAGTATTGCCTCATGCGATTCCAACCAATCCATACCAATCACGACGTCGTAAGAGCCTA
This sequence comes from Picea glauca, assembly GCA_000966675.3. Classification (NCBI taxonomy): domain Eukaryota; kingdom Viridiplantae; phylum Streptophyta; class Pinopsida; order Pinales; family Pinaceae; genus Picea; species Picea glauca. The sequence continues at coordinate 737,966 of JZKD02S1616078.1, forward strand.
AGATCGTGACGTACAAGTTGAACCTTGTGAAAAACTCTCCCAGGTTAAGGGCACAGCCTGTAACGCTTCCTCCAACCTTCTGTTTGGCTCCAGAAGCCATCTCTACGAAGCTAAACTCGTCCTGTTTGACTGCCTTTACCTTGATCCTTTTTAGTGCTGCTCCAGAAATGAAAATCTCAGTAGCACCTAGGTCTACCAAAATACTAAGGGTCTGGTCAGTGACAGTACCTGTCGTCTCGAGCACAGTTGACTGGTGCTCTGCCTGGTGGTTATTCACCGCTACGTGAATCCGATGGGCCTTGCCCATATCTCCCACTGTAGTGGGTCCGGCTGATCCGGATGCCCTGGTCCTCTCCACAGGACAGTCACACTGGTAGTGTGGCTCCCCACACGTCCAACACCCCTTCTTCGGCCCAGTAGTCCTGGTACTCGAAGTAGAAGATGACGGCCCACTAGCCTGGAAACCTGGTCTGTTCTGCTGAGCAGGCCTAAACGGCTGCTGCTGCAGGCGACACTACTGCTAGTGCTGTGGTCCTCGATAAGATGTCCACTGCTGAGGAGGCGGTCGTCGAGGTGTAGTGAACGTGGATCCCCTCTGGAAGCCGCGATATCCCGACGTATGTCTCGTTGGTGTCCGGTGCTGCGACGTTCCAGATGAACCCTGCCCTGCTGGTCTCACTAGAGTCCTAGTCTGACCCCCGCTGATAAGCTCCTCCTCTGCTATGAGGGCCTTTTGGACAACGTCATGCAAGTTTTGAGGCATCAAGATCCTAACCTTTGCACGCAGGCTGCTGTTAAGGCCAAACACGAACCGGTTGACCTTGAGCTTCTCAGTGTTCAGGTGCGGAGCGTACCGGAGCAGCTCCATAAAACGTGCCTCGTACTCGGGCACCGTACGAACTCCCTGTCGTAATGCATTGAACTCATTGAGTTGATGCTCAATGAATTCCTCTGAAATATACCTCTCTCGGAACCGTTCCTCGAACAGTTCCCATGACACGTCTTCGAAGGCCATGTTCAGCTGCGGTAGGAGCGTCTTCCACCATAGAAGAGCGCTCCCCTTCAGTTGAAAGACCACCATGCGGACCTTCATGTTGGAGGTATAATCATGAAGTGTGAAGCACATCATCATATTCTCCAACCATGCCTCAGCGGTTGCGCCGTCCGGGGCACCAAAGAACTCGAGAAATTTAACCTTCTTGAGTTCACGGTGAATGCTACCTGTAATGGCCAGTGCACGTAGTGGAACCTCAGCAGGTTTCGGTGCCCTGGCCTCATCTCTGTCCAGTCGGCTGATCAGCGCCTCGAAAATGCGCTGAAAAGATCTCATCATCCCCACGACATCGCCAACTGCGATCTGCTCCTGTCCGAGAACCTGCTCGCCTCCCTAGGGGTTAGACCCCTCTGGCGTGGATTCTACTAGAGGCGTCACGCCTCCTCCCCTAGCACCCCGTCGTCTACCTCTGCGGCATCCTCTGACCATGATTTCCTACACGCACACAATCAACTCGATCAGCAACAGTATAATAAATTCCATCGTGACAACGAAAGCCGTAGCGAATCCCAAGTCGTGGTTCGAACTGGCTCTGATACCATATGTAACGAACCTCATCGTTACAACAACAACTCTGTAGCAGGTGCAAAAAAAAAATGTTTAAGTTGTGTGCACGCGTGTGAAGAGGAAACAGACACACTTGACTCTACGTCGCCACCCGACGACTAACAAGACGCAACCACGATGATCACAACAAGAGAACACAAGGTGCACAACAAGTAACTGCAAGCATTTAAATGACATAGACATAAGGAAGAATCCATAACAGTAGATTTTACTATTTCTGCACAGGAAAGCAGGGCGTTTAATCTTAGTCCTCTACTCTAGAGAGAGAGAAGGTCAGATAGGCTCCTGGCCAACTGCTTAGGCAGAAACTAGTAACCCGACTACGAACAAGACGCAAGCAAGACGAACACAACAAGACGACATACGACGTACCATAGTAACAACAAGCAATAAACGCCCCTAGACATAAGGCGTACAACTAGCAACTATAAGCAGGAAACGACACCAGGTGTTATGTACAGTACAGTCACAGATGGAAGAATCCAACAGTAGAGATTACTATTTCTGCACAGAAAAGCAGGGCGTTTAATCTTAGTCCTCTGCTTCGGAGAGAGAGAAGGTCATATAGGCTCCTGGCCGACTGCTCAGGCAGAAACTAGTAATCTCTATCAGGTGTGTCGCAAGAGTGGAAACCCTTCCTTTAAAGGGCCCGAGACTCTTGATACGGCATTGGATTCTTTACACAGAAAAATCACACACACATACATATATGCTAAGTCTACATGGAGGTGTCTATACCCCGCCCGACACAAGAAGACTAAGCAAACGCTACATCAAAAACACAAGACCATCGCTATGCGATCACATCCAACAACATCACAAGAATTCCATGGTGCAAGAAAATTTGATTGCGAAATCCGAGCATAAAACGACATAAGTGCGAGCGCAAGAAATTAACCTTATTTTAATTTAAGATGCAATGGTAATCCCCCCTATTACCAAATCTTAATTACTTAACGTGCTTAGTTTAGGACCTTATATTTGTCTACTACTGATGATAACTAGTTCCATCATCCCTGCCATAAAATATCAACCATTTTCACTTTGCAATGCAAGGACTAACCCCATGACCATCACGTCACCACTGATGATTTACTTATATCAACTACATTAACCTTACCCTAAATGATGACAATATTAACCTTAACCATTCCATAACCATTTGGATTAATATTAAATGATTCATACATAATCATTACCATTAATCTATATGTAATCATTACCCTTAATCATGACATAATCATTACATAGTCCTTACATCATCCTTACCATTAACCATTTTTTATTCCATTATATTATTTTGATAATTACTTTAACATTGTTACCTTATGAAGCCATGATTATTTAACAATACTACCATTCACACCATATTACATTCACTAATATCACTTTAACCATTATTACAAATACACCAATCTTACTTTAACCATTATTACCATTAAAACAATGAAACTAGGCAGCGGTAATAAAACCACTTACTTCCAATAGAATAAAACAATGTCAATGCTTCATGCAAGGAAAAAGTAGAACTTTTCCAAAACAATAGCATAACTAGATAGTTGTAGTAAAATATGTGATAACTTATGTGTGTTAGCAGATGGTTGTAATAAAGGCAGAACTATTCCAATAGTAACAGCATATTGGGCAATGATGATTACATATATATGTGTTGACATTGATTACATATATATATTTGACAATGATATGTATGTATTTTAAAATATCATTTAATGGGAATGTACTAAATCTGATTAAATTATATTGAGCTCTGAACCATGTTTGAAAAATGACCAATCCCTCTACTTTTAAGACTACGCACACACATCTATATAGTCAAAGTGTGAATACCTTTCATAAAGGACAAAGAGAATATCTTTCATGATATACTTGATACAATTAAAAATAAATAAAAACATAGACATGGACTGAGTATGAAACTTTTTCAACAAAATATTTTTCAACCATACATCCCAGATAATAACATATAGCACTGTACGTCAATATGGTTCATTCTAATTTATCAAATAAATTATTTTCCAAATAAGTTAAGCTTAACACAATTCACTGGAATCTACTTGATTCTTTGTAGGGAAGCAATACCGTTTCGTTTGAAAATAAGGGAGTGACCTGACACGTAGGACTTAACAACTTCAAGGTAAGTTTTGTTGCAATATATTTTATTTTTAATCAACCGTTAATTTCGCTGCCTCCAGGAAATCCACACACCATGACCACACCTTCATAAGCATTGAAGATTCAATGTAGATTTTCGTTGTTGAATAGAAAACAAGGAACAAACATACCCGTAATTCAACAGATGGAAAGATTTGTCAGTAAAATCAGTAAATGGAAAAGAGGAAAAAGGGAATACGTGGGTATCTGGCCACGGATGTAAAGGAATTCGGTCCCCTACAGGAACGCTGCCACGCAGCAGAGGGAAACGATCAGCTGCAATAGATGGCAGAATTGCCAGGAAGAAGACACCCCGGGAGAAAAACGCGCAGAGGTCATAAAGCATGCGCCACCAAAGGAATTTACCCAAAACAAACTATAACCAAAACTTAATTCCCAAGGAGGAATCGCTTCTGGAAAAAAAAGGGAGGTGAGTCAGTGGTTGTCCGAGAAGATAAGTGTGAATGCAAGGCTGCGTTCCACAGAAATTCCTCCACATACAATTTAAGAAAATGCAGAGATCAAGTAACCCCCAACTCGCAGAGATCAGGGTGGATTATGGAGGAGTGTCCTCAGTCTAAACGCTGAGAACCCGAAACCAACATGCAGAGAAATTCAAAAATCAAGACACAGAGAAAATTGGGGCCAACGACACGCTGAGGGAAACACCAAACGCAGAAGGAAAATTTCAGAGCTCAAGGGAAGAAAAATTTCAGAGTTCAAGGGAAGAAAAACGTAGTGTTTAAGAGACTGATTGTTGGGGAGTATACTCCTCCCAACGCAGGGATATAAAAACACAGGAATTTATATTATAAATACGCAGAGAATATCACAAAAAAAACGCAGGAAATTTCACCCCAAATCCCAGAGAAATTCCACCATAAAAACGCAGAAATATCACTATCAAAACGTAGGGATTTTTAACCCCAAATCGCAGAAAAGTTTTAACAACAGCGCGGAGATTAAAAACCGTTATCAGTGGATGAATCAGACATAAACAAGTTGCCGACAAGGGTTAAATGCACAGTTAATTATAAAATTCATCACTCAGCAGTTGTTGGATAGAGTCAGGAGGTTTCACAAGCATTGTAACAATTATTCTATGCGAATCGTCAAGGAAAACGGCAGATGCAGCAACCATTATATAAAATTTCAATGCCATTTCACTTTTCCAATAACAGTGAGATCTACATTAGTTCTAGTGCTTTCTATTCTACCAAATAAGAGACCATACCTTTGCCTCTTCGCCTGCCTTGAATGATGACCCCACGCTCTGTGTCGCTCCTGCTCTGCGCCGCTCCCGCTCGCCGACTGTGGAGACTACACCGGTACCTCCCAACCAATCGCTAGGGGTATTCTGCTTCCCCCTTATCCCCCCAAGCCGTAAAGGGGCCACACAAATACAAAAGGTATACCTGGCTTCCCAGCTCGCCTCCAAGGATGAGCTACCACTCTAATACAGCTGAGAAAATCCCCAACTCCTCACAAGCAATCAGTCAAGCCACAATCCGGCAGCGTAACGTTACGCTAACCGTTCCTCTCCCTTTCTTCCTCATCTTCCCCTTCTTTTATAGAATTTTGAGACCCACCTACTTTCCCTAAATCACTATTAATTTAAGTTTTAATGACAATCCTCTAAAAATTCTCTGTCGTCCAAGTGTCAGTCATCCCCCACGTTTCTCCAAAATTATTTTATTTTTAAAAATTAAAAGACTCATTTCCCTCACCCACCTAGAGTCGCTCCTAAAATTACTCCTAGGTGTTCCTAGATCCCCTTACATGCTTTTAATAACTTTCCCTAAAAGAAGTTGCTATTTTAGTTCATTATAGAAAGTTCTTAATTGCTGATTCATTTTTTCTTTTTACCCTATGTCCCCCACTTTCCTTTAATATGTTTCCTTTATTACTAGTTTCCCTACTTCTATTATTTATTCCTTTCTTTCTTTTTTTTTCTTTTAAAACCAAAAAGGTAAATGCGCTAATTAATCTTTTCATTTTATTTTTAAAGTCATAACTTTTATACTCCCACACTTTAAATAATTTTATTTCTTCTTTATAATTTAAAAACCATGGGTTTCAATAAATTTATCTCCCTCATTACTTTACCCCACCCCCGTTAATTTAAGAAGACTTTAACTATTACCTAGGAGGGTTTTAGTTTGCGTTCTTATGTTTATTTATATAGGGTCTTTTTCTTAAGGCTAAACAAAATTTTATCTTAGAGATGTTTTAAATTTAGGTTTAGATTTGAACTGGGCGACAATTAATTAGGGGAGTCATTTCAAGAATTTCTCAAGGAGTTAAGGTATTAGGGTCATCTAGGCTTGTCTCATCGTCATCATCAATGCGACATGCCCTTCAGGATGCACTATGTGCTCCAAGGGTGCCACTCGCCTCGTTTTCTTCTGTTGCGCGACGTGCCCTTCAGGATGCACCACGTGCTCCAAGGGTGCCACTCGCCAACTTGTGTTTCTTTTGTGCGATGTTCCCTTCAGGATGCACCACGTGCTCCAAGGGTGCCACTCGCCGACTTGACTGATTGGTAGACATCTATAACCCCTGGAGTCAACACTCCGCTAGGTGAACTTGTGGGAGACTAAGGGATCTAAGGAATAAGGCCCCTGCCTTATTCCGCACCCCTTAGAATCATCGTGAGCGACTATCGCAGTCTGCCCTCACAACATCATGGATCCTCTCGAACTAGGTAATCGTTAACCTACAGCTTGAGCCATGGCGGGAGTGCTAGTAGTCTGTGGCAGGGATGTTGTCCACACCTCTCTGGAAATCGTGTGTGGCCCCTTTACTCCATATGTGAGTCTGGTCGGCAAGCTATTGTCAGCCTGCATCATCAACCATCATGTCAGAACATGTCAACAACATATCATCAAATCAATAAATATCATGGTAAATAAATCAACTCAAATAGCACACTCCCTGACTCAATCCGGAGTCCAAGGGTTCCGTCGATGCCTCTGCATCCTCCAGGTCAAAAACCCTGCACACTCAAATAAACTGAGTCAATAGCACATGTTTATGTCAAAGAAGTAAAACATCATGTCATATATCATAACGCATCATCATCAAGGATAAATGTTTTATCACCATAAAAATCCAGATCACTTGCGAGCAAGTGTCCTCAAAGAATAAGTTTTCTAAGTGCACCAGAGTGGGATGTTACACAGTTTTAGCATATTTCTTATTTAATAGAAGTCAAGTCTTATTGTATATTTGTTATTATTCATTGTGTCTTTTTGTTTACGTTCCACTCATAAATATGGATTAGTGGTATCAGAGTGGTCTTCTCCTTGTCGTTTTTTAGTGAATGTCCGCGAGAAGGTCAGGGTATAGAGAGTTGGGTCTTGAGCTTGTTTCTCTTAAGGAAAAATGCTCTTGCACGGCCAAGAAACCTTCCAATGTAGGTGAAAATAAAGTTGATGGGATAAGATATCCTTTCAAAATGTTTCTCGAGGAATATCTCGAGCGACAAAGGAACGAGATGATAGACAACTTTGAACAAATCCTTCGACGACTGCTGACAAGCGACGCATCTATCTGAAGCGAAGGCACCACCCCCTTCAAGGTAAAAATAAATTTCGATATTCCTATATTTGAAGGTAAAATAGATGCGGATGTCGTAGATAAATAGTTAAACCTTATAGAACAATATTTTTTTGTCCATAACCTTTCCGATAGAGAAAAGATTAATTTTTCTCTCCTCGAGGTCATCCCCCATGTCAAACATAGGTGGGAGACTTTCTGTGATAAAAAGGAAATAGTTGCACCCACTTGGGGCTCTTTCAGGGATGTTATTAAGGAACAATACTACCTTGTCAGAAGCTATGACGATTTGTATACAATATTGACCACACTGCAGCACGAAAGAGACCAAACAATGCTAGAATTCAACAATGTCTTCCATACCTTGTGCACCAAGCTGGGTATCAAATATTCTGAGCTACTAGTGCTCAAGTATCGCGGTGGTATGCATAGATACATCTAGACAAAAAAATATTTTTTGGAAATATCTTCCTTGGGTGCGGCCTATTGATATGTCATAAAAAATGAGCAGAAGCTTAAACAAAAGATGGGACACTTTGGGTCTGGGAACCCTTCACAGCAGCAGCAGGGAAAGGGCAACCCCAACTCGTAAAAGAAAGGATAGAGAAAAGATGGGCAACCTCGAGAAAAATAGTCTAAGTCATAAGAAAAGAAGGATAATGGAAATATGAAGAAAGATATCGGGAAGTGGTGCGACTTGAATAAGAGCCCCTAACATACATCATTGGGTTCTTTGAGATATTGATGGTGCGTGTATTATAGCAATAGATTGGAATGGGCTCATCATACTCAACCTGTATATCTGTCAGAGTTTGTTTCATCCAAAGAACATGTGTACAACATAACGTTGTTGCAATATACTCTACCTTGGTTGTAGATAAAGATATTGATGATTGTTTCTTGCTTAGCCATGATACTAAACACTCACCCAAGTAGAACGCTACTCCATTGGTGCTTCCTTGGTCTTCAATACAACCTTCCCAATCTGCATCTGTGTAGGCAATAAGTGATATATCATTTCCTTTTGGATACCATAATCCAAACTCTTGTGTTCCTTTGAGATATCTAAAAATCCTCTTCACTACTAACACATGTGACTCCTTTGGT
>JZKD02S1616078.1:751343-762598 GCA_000966675.3 Picea glauca
CCTTTAAAAACTCTTAAACCACTTTGACTACTTTGACCTTTTGGGGCTTCTAGATGACATATGAGGGTCCTCCAACTTCGTATGGCCATAACTCTCAAACCGTGAGGAGTTATCTGACGTTCCACATACCACCAGAAATGGAATGACATGTACTATCCATATAGAATAGTAGTACCTGAGAATATATCAAAACCCATACTGTTATCCACCAAACAAACTTGGGTCCATTACCCAAACCTAGTTTCTCCAACTTCTCATGTCCATAACTCTCTAATCGTGAGGAGTTATGTGACATTCCACATACCAATGGAAATGGCATGACAAGCACTATCTATCTAGTATAGTTTCACTGACAAATTCATTGGCATTCATCTCATTATTCCACAAATAAGCATGGGCTCTCTAACCATACTTCTAGAATAACTCAATCTGCAAAGTGTCTTCCTGTGAGGGATTTCACCATAAGGGGACCACTTTGGAGCTCATCCATTTATACTTATTATCAACCATAAAAAGACAATAATGAGTCATATTTACATCAAACAATCTTGGGTCCATTACCCAACCTTTGTGCTACGGGGCTTTCTTCAAGGGTTGACATCAATGACAACCAACCTTAATCGACATTATCGACTCCCACTTAATTCAAATGAGATGGTTCACACCCCTAATCTCTCAAACAACCACATCTAAAAAAATTCTAAAAACTCACTAAGTTTTCCTCCACAGGAGGTGCAACAATAATGTTTTTAGTCTAGGTAGGATCTCAAGAACAAGCATCCAAATAACTCCCCATTATCTGGTTCTCACATCTTCAAAAATTAGAAGTTGACAAATAGGGAACTTTAAAATACTCCAAGTCAAGTGTTCCTACACCACAAGGCAGGGAGATACCCGTGAAGGGTGGAAGGCCGACGTCTAATTGTTCTGTGTGTCCCCCCTTGAGGCACCCGCCTCTTGGAAGGGATCTAGCCCATGACCCATTTTTGAGGCCGAAAATATAAATTTCGCACTTTGACCGAGCTACCTAGTGACCAAATTTTAGGACATCTACCCAGGTGGAAATTGTGGGCTACAATTGCACCTTGATCGGATTTTGTGTGGATATTGGGAAATATCGCCAGCTCTTTCGGGCAATGCACCCTCTACCCCTCATTATAATTGATCATTTCATCCTTCACTAGTTCCTCTTCCAGTGGCTTCAGACCCCACTGTTGAGTGCTATTGGAAGGTCTAGTGCTATTTGAGTGAAGGACGTTACATATTTTTTGGACACGAGTATTTGTTTTCTTTGTTCTCCCACACGGACAAAATCTACCTACCCACATGTATGCTTCTCTTCAATTTATTTATGTATGATGCTCTTTTGATTACATGTGATTGCGAGATATATTGTGAAGGTCCAAGTTATACAAAGACTCTTGTCCATTTATTGTTCTCATCACCATTCCCACACATTCACTTTGCTAGTTGGACATCATAGGGGACCCACAAAATCTCCATCATTCCAGACGCTTGCAAAATATCCCTCCTATCCTAGGAGGATTTCCTAGTTTTGTCTCCTCATCGGCTCAACCATCTCACACCCCTGTGAGTGCTACTATTTTGGGATCATCTTTACTTGGTTCGACTTTACTTGGGACCAATTCCCAAGTCCAACCATCCACAAGCTCTCCTTTGCAAGGAAGTGGGGGGCAGATTTCTTCCCAAGGGGGAAGTACAACCCCACCAAACCCCCCTCAAGGGTCAGGTACACAACCTATTCACACCATGTCTGGAACTAATCATCCAACACCACTCCAGATGCCATATTTGGCCTCCCTCAACATACCAGATCTAAGAAAACTCATGAACGATCCTATATTGCATGACCCCACATGGCATGCAATTCCTATCAAACTACCTTCATACATTCCCAAGTTTGAAGGAAAGGTAGGAGAAGATCCTGCCAACCATGTCATGACCTTCCACCTATGGTTCTCTTCAAGCAACATCATAGACGACTATTCCCGATTAAGGTTATTTCAACACACACTCATAGGCCCATCATCCAAGTGGTATGTAGATGAACAATCAGGGTCCCATGTGACTTTTGAATCCTTGGAAAAAACATTTTTGACCTTATTTCAACTACCAATCCTCCATGACAATGGTCTAGAACTGATCTCTGAGTTTAAACAAACCTTATCCACACATATCGTCGACCACATTCACGAATGGCATCGACGACGTGGTTTATGCAAAGAAGAAACCACCAAGCAACAATGCTTCGATTGGTTTCTCAGATCACTCGTCCCTCTCCTTGCCAAAGATCTGGCCTCCACCTTCCCCCAAAGAGAAGAGGAATCCATCATCAAGGCTCAATAGTATGACCTCATTTATTCACAGTCAGGATGCTTATATACGGTACTACCTGACGCCCCGAGACCTGTACCATTCAGACAAGACAAACCTGGGATGTGTCACTCAATGGATGGATTGATTGATACCACAACACACCACAATCTGTACACCCAACCACCACTCATGTCCGGTACACCCCAATATCTGCCTATGTATGGAGGACCCCCTTATTTCCCTCCCCCCTCATCAGTAGCCATACCTTGTTGTCCTCCCTGCACCCATGAGTGGATCCTCACTGGCACCCATGATGCACCCGGCTATTCAACCAAGTTCTGGTACCCCCTCTACCTCAGCTTACACCCTGAGCACTAGTGAAAGTGTTATGCATTCCTATGCACCCTACGGGTCATTACCAAAAAATAATCCATACTTTCCATTTCCTGGTCCTCCACAACCCATTGCTCCTCCATAAGGACAACCACACATTGGGGTTAACTTTGTTCAACCCTCTCCCATTCAACAATTTTGAAATTTTGAAAAACTAAATACGGAAAATTTGGCCCATCATTCGAATAATGCCAAAAAAAAGGGAAAAACTAAAACAATAATAACCCAGGACCAAGGGGAAACAACCCCCAAAAAAACCAACCTGCTATGGGAAACTAGAACCAGGGGAACCAGAATCCCCAAGGGGGGGAAATAACAACAAATGATAAGGGAGGAATAACAAAAAAAACCTCCAGACGAACTTCCCTTATTCCCCTTGTGGTGAGCATGGTCATTATACTCACCATTTCCCCCAAATCACCGACTTCAAATGGATGATAGATTCCATGAATGCACCACATCCTCCATCATTGCTTGCCCCTCAGTAGGCCCCACAACATTATTTGCAACAACCACCCCCGGTGGTGTTGCAAAAACATATTCCACATCAAGGTGTGATGAATACCCAACAGGAAATGAACCATACCCCACCACATATGGGACAGTATCAAAACCCTGGGAATCCGACGGATCGCACTATCCACCTCACTAGAGAAGAAGAAATTCTTCTACAAGCGCCTAGTTTTCAATACAGTACACCCCTTGAACCTACTCCCACCACTTTGGAAGCAACTCCAATGACAGTCGGACAACCTTTGATGATTCCACGCCCTAACACTGAACCACCCATTTGTATTCCTTGCATCCCATTATGATGGAATGTCAACAACCCTTAGGATAGGGAAGCACACAATTACAGTTTGGTCGATGACTTGGCACAATCTCCTACAACCATGTCAGTCTTGGAGGTCCTCCAAACCTGTCCCACTCAACGGAAATCATTGTTTTCCGCCTTGGGGGAAGTCAACCCTACTGATACTAGACTTATCACATTTGATCTAGATTGTGGGGAACCTCGTCTCCCCACTTTGGTAGATTTCCAGATACCAGTAAAGATTCAGAACATCACAGTTCATTGATGTATCATCGATGAAGGTGCATCCAAATGCATCATGTCCAAAATGGTATGGAATAAACTTGGCTCTGCTGAGCTAATACCATCTGCCATCACTTTGAGAGCTTATGATGGACGACCATCCTTCCTAAAGGGCTCTTTCAAAATGTCCCTGTTGAACTCAGAGGCAAAACTATTCTCATCTACATTGAGGTTATTGACGCCCCACTTGATTATAATATCTTGTTTGGGCATAGCTACATGTATGCTATGAAGGTTGTGGCTTCTTATGTGTTTTGAATGATAATGTTCCCCCACAACGGAAAGATCATCACTATCGACCAAGTTTCACATTACAAGCCCAACCATTCCTCCAACATTGATAACATCCTACCTCTTGTCCACACTAATTCTGATGCCTACCCACTCATAGAGATGGGCGTCTAGAATTTTCAAGGACCCATCCTTGCTGGGGACATACCATGGAGCGCCACCGCTCATACACCCCTTAGAAAAAGTGTGTTTTGTATCTTCCAATGGAACTGCAACTAGAGATACCATCCCTCCCACAGAGGCTTCCCCACCCCTCGAGGTCTCACTAGTGGAAGAAACCCTACCTCATGAATTACCTGAGAACCCTACGACATCACTTACTCCTGATTTCACCCTTCCCCAAGGGAAAATTCCATTTGGGAAACCATCCCCCAAGCCATCATCCAAATCCCCTCCTTCTACCCCCCATCGGGCATACAATCTTTTCAAGTAGCTGCAATGCTTACCCTCCCCAACATGGTGCTTTCCATTCTAGTATGGTATCTACACCCACCCACAATGGTCCCTCGACCATCCCTTCCTCCCCAATCAGAGGGAATCTTGATGCAGATTCCAGTACTAACTCCAATTGCACCACCCTCACCCCCACTTCCTAGCCCCACCGCTACAACTTGGGGAAGATGGAAGAATAAAGAGCCCACCGCTCCACTTCCCCCCTGAGCTCAACCTCCTTGTGCACTATGTGAGAAAGAGGGACACCCCACAAATATATGTCCCTCTCTCTCTAAGTTACGCAATTTAATCCAGCTCCCTTGAGCGACCACATCGCTCATCACTTCACCAATAATAACTAGTACTACCCCCATGTCCCCTACTATAGGTAGAATAAGGCTACAAACCAAATACACATGTGCCATATATTAAGAGTATGGCACTACACTCACCATTTCCCTGCACTACCTCAGTTTCGATAGACGCTAACGATAGTATGCCAGAGCTTTCAGTAAGACCCATATCCACCCATGTCATCGAGTACCCGAGTCACTAACATCTGTTATGTCACGACCTTAGTCAACGAACGGATGAGATTCCCTTTTTCTCTTTGTGAATCACATGATCATTTCACATACTAGTGTCCCACGATCATTCAATACAGATGTCGTCAAATGGCCCTTATTCAAAATCCTCCAAACCTCTCACTTCCTGCGATACAAGTGGTTCCCCCTAATCCCTCTATATATAATGTTCACATGATATCCCTTGGGCCTGAGGCACTTCCTACCCCTCCATGGTTCATGGATAGACTGTCTGAGGATTTACCCCCAAATCCTCCCAACTCTTCAGTTCATTTCCCTCAGGAAATCTTACCCCACCCACAGTTCACAACCCATAGTGTATGAACATCTGGTTTATGTCAAGCACGCCATCACACCATATTTGCGATACCCCCTCTACATATTCACCACCTGAAGATAATCACACGGTGACAGTCACCAATGTTCCTTCTCGGGATCCCCTATATTCTCGCATTTTCCACTGCGATGAAGATATCCTCAAAGAACTATCTACCCCCGATTGCCCATGGAATGTGCTCCATCACAGAGCGCTTTTTCTCTCACGGGAATCCTTTGACCCTCTTATCCAAGGATCCATATGTGTAATCAAAACAAAGGATTTCATCCCGTCAAGGAATATAGACTGGTTCAACAAACCTATCCCTGCCCTCGATGCTTTTGAAGAAGGAAACATGGCCAACATTTCCCCCACTGTCAAAATTGACATTTCCATCAAACTAGGAATCATAAAGGAAATCACTATTGACGTTGCATGCTCCCCTAAGGAACTCACAGCTTACAAATCTCTCTTTCAGGAATACCGAGACATTTTTTCCTGGTCATACACAGAGATGCCCAACCTTGATCCTTCTATTTTCAAACATCATATCGACACATGGCCTGATATCACCCTTGTACATCAAAATAAATTCCCCCTGCACCCACCCAAAGAAGAAGCCATCAAAGTTGAAATTGACAAACTACGTGTTGTTGGGTTCATATACCCCATCGCATACACATCATGGGTCTCCAACCCCATCCCCGTCAACAAAAAATAGGGCACCATTCACATTTGCACCGACTTTCACGATCTCAATCACGCTTGTCCCAAGGAAAACTTTCCTACACCTTTCATAGAACAAATTATCGATGACTGCGCCAGCCATTAGGCCTTGTCCTTCTAGGATGGATTCTCTGGCTACAATCAAATACATATCCACCTAGTAGATCAGTATAAAACTGCATTTACCACCCCATGGGGTACTTTTGTGTATCGTGTCATGCCTTTTGGACTCAAGAACGCTGGTGTGACATTCCAATGAGCCATGACTTACATTTTCCATTATCTCGCTTACATCATTCTCGCTTACTTGGATGACCTCACTACTCGATCCAAGCAGTGAACTCAACATCTAGATGACTTACGAGTTGTCTTTCAATGATGTCGGCAGTAAAATATCTACTTGAACCCCCTCAAATATGTATTTTGCATCACCATCGGACGCCTCCTTGGGTTCATCGTCTCCCAACATGGAATCATTGTGGACCCTCTCAAGGTTCAAGCTATCACTGAAATTCCACCACCTCGAAATTTACGCCAACTACAAAGCCTATAAGGCAAAGCCAACTTTTTTTTACGCTTTGTCCCCGATTACACCACTCGTGCACACAGTTTCCTTTGCCTATTGCGTCATGATATCCCATTTCGATGGGATGGACATTCCCAAATTTCTTTTGATGATTTAAAAGTGGTTCTCTCCAACGCTCCTTTGATTAGTCCACCCCTACTATGACCGCAACTACAACCTCTACTTATCGTCCTCAGCCGTCTCAGTAGAAAGATTTCTCATCCAACAAGGGGATGATGGTCACGAACACGTTATTTACCACATTAGTAAAAACTTTTCAGGACCACCCCTGAAATAAAACCATGAAGAAAAACTCACCCTCGCAGTTATCCTTTCAGTCCAAAAACTGCGTCATTACATCTTGCCTCGCACTACCAAAGTCATGGCAGATTCCAACCCCATGTAGTACTTGCTAATTCGGTGGAAAATTAATGGAAAAATTACCTGATGGATCATTATCCTTCAGGAATATGACCTAGAGTTTTCAACTCCCAAAATCAAGAAAGCGCTCGTCCTCACCAAACTCATCATGGCGTTTCCCTCATACACTACTAGTTCGCTCGTCAATACGAACTTTCCCAACGAACACCTCTTCTACATCCCTTCGGATGACCCCTGGTATGGAGACCTTCTCATCTACCTCCGGACATAGAAGTTTGGGTCTCACCTCTCTAGAGGCTATCATCAGTGCATTCGGCATCAAGCCCCTCAATATCTCCTCATCGGTGACATCATATATCAACGTGGGGTCAACACCATACTCTGTCAATGTTTGACCATCGATGAAGCCGATAGAGTCTTGAATGAATACCATAGTGACACCTGTGGTGGCCACCTCTCAGGGATGCCCACCGCCCAGAAAATCATTCGAGCAGGCTACCTATGGCCCACATTGTTTCACGACCGCATACACACTGTGAAGCGATGTGACAAATGTCAGTTTTATGCAAACAAAGCATGAGCGCCACCCGCTCTTCTACATCCAGTCATCACTGCCAGCCCCTTTTGCAAATGGGGCATAGACTTCATGACTTTAAACCCTCCATATAGCAATGGGCACAAGTACATCATTGTGGTAGTCGATTACTTCACCAAATGGGTCGAAGCCATGCCTACCTTCAACAACACCGTTGACACTGCAATGCATTTTTTCTTTAATCACATCATCTCACACTTTGGAGTCCCACTCCAATTAGTCTGTGATCATGGGAAACACTTTGAGAATGAGATCTTCGTAGAACTCTCCTCAAGGTTATGCTTATCCCACGAGTTTGTCTCCCCATATTACCCCCAGTCTAACGGATAGGTAGAGGTTGTCAACAAGGTCCTCAAAACCATGTTGCAACACACTGTTAACAAACATAAGACCAATTGGTATCATATGTTGTTTTCGACACTATGGGATTATCGCATGGTAGTTAAAACTACCACTAGTTTTAAACCATTTCATCTCGTTCATGGGGTCAAAGACACTCTCCCCATAGAGTGTGAAATTCCCACATTACGCACCGCTATTGAGCTATTACCCGACACTACTCCAATGGAGCAGCGCTTGCTAAACTTAGAGTCGTTGGATTAAGACTGTTGGTCTTCATTACAAAACAATGAGGCAGCTAAGAAATGGTCAAAGGCTATCTTTGACCGCCATATCAACCTTCGTTCATTCAATGAATGAGATCTCTTCCTCGCCTACGATATCGCTCACGATACCTTCGGTCATGGAAAATTTGAGTCATTATGGCATGGACCCTACATCATCCAGTACTACCTCACTAAAATCGCCTACATCCTGGCCTCTCCAGAAGGCTATCCTCTCAAATAAACCATCAACGGGTTGTACTTAAATAAATTGTACGCCTGATCATAGTCATTCTACACTAGGGTTTTTCTTTTTTACACATTTGTAGAGTTTTTAGTCTTCTTTTCCCTCCATGCCTTATGTCTGATCTACCATTTGTGTTATTTGATAGATGACTCCTCCATCGGCCTACCACATTGGTTATGCTGACAGAGCTAGCCATTGGACATAGAATCTTGATTTGGTCGCTTGGGCCCTCTATACCCCCTCACATGAACTACTCCACTCCAGCAGTATATGTTTGGGCTCAGCAACCAACAACCAAGCAGAATACACAGTCGTCATTTTCCTCCTTGACAAAGCCAGTCACTGCCATATTCTCCACCTTAGCGTCTTATTAGATTTGTAGCTTTTCGTCCTATAGATCAACAATGTGTTCCGTGTCCGTGATCCTTGCCTCTTCTACAAATACCTGCAATTTAGACTCTTATCTCGACATTTTGATTCAATTACATTTACACATATTCCATGATAATTCAATAAAATAAAAGATTATATGGCTAACCTAGTGTTAAATTATCATTTATTACATCAAGACACCATTGCACATACATAAATCATCAAAATTATGTCACATCATATAGATTAGACATCACAAAAAGAATCACAAAACATCATCACATGTGAACATCACAGAGATCATAAACATGTATATCCATATATATATAACGATCCCTATATCATCAATGTTTACAAAAAATGGTATAAACTATACATCGCTCATAGGCAGGTCATCCCCCTCATCCCCATAGGTACAAAATAGGTGTCACACTACCCTATACAAAATGGCCTCGCAGGCCTATAAATATAAAAAATATACAACAAGAGAACTCATGGTGCGTCTAGAGGGCCACCACCAGGTCCTCTATTTGGAGGAGGTTCCCCACTAGCTATAGGCCCTCCAAGTCTAGGGGGCAGTCGCCAAGTCATAGCTTCCCCCACTACAGTTGCTCTGCAGATCAGGGTCCGCAACTTTGCTGGAAGGCCCACACACTACTCCAAGACTCCCTCATCCTAGACTTGAGTCCACATGCCTCGGGCACTCCCTGTAGAACAACCTCCAACTGGTGGTGTAAATCCTCAAGTACCTCACCAGCCTCTCCCTGAGGCACACGCGAAGGCCCTGCACCAAGGTCATCGAATCCGTGTCTCCCACCATCTCTCGCATAATCGGTTGGCCTCTCACTAGTCGCGTCCCTCCGATGCCTCTCTCCCATCCGTGGCTCACCCCATGGTGGTCTCACCAACCCTTGATGAACCAACGCTCTAACCAGCTCCACCTCTCGACCTCATGGCCCCACATCTGCAGACACAACAAACAAATGATAGCATCAACATCCATCCATACATAAAACATATTCTATACTATCAAAATCACAAAACATAAAATACATCAACATACCTCTATGGTCCCAAGCCTCTCCAGGAGGTAAAACCATATCTGGGTCTTGGCAGTAGTCCATCCCACCATATGGGAACTATAGTATGATCTGTGGCATCGGATGCCACACACATGCCAAATCGGCCGTAAAATAATGGCCACCCTCCCCACCCCCATGTCGTACCAAAATCGATGCCCACCGCATCAATCATGGCTCCCATGCATTAGCCGCCTCCAACAAAACTCTAGGGCACAACATGGGCACCCTCTACAAGAACCACACCACCAAGAACGACCCAAAGGAAAAATCCTCTGAGTCAACAACCCAACACCGGTTGAGCTACCCCATCATCTTGGTGTGCAACATCAAGCCCCAGGAAAAA
This sequence comes from Picea glauca, assembly GCA_000966675.3. Lineage (NCBI taxonomy): Eukaryota > Viridiplantae > Streptophyta > Pinopsida > Pinales > Pinaceae > Picea > Picea glauca. The sequence goes on from JZKD02S1616078.1 coordinate 761,706, forward strand.
TTCTCTCCACCCAATGCTCTCTCCATGATCCTCTACTGACCATCATTGATCCGCTGAGTAGCTAAGGATCTGTAGATCCTCATTATCATCACTGCGATGCAATGATGAACAACTTCATCCATCTCCCCAATCCGCATGACCGAGCCTAACGTAAAGTCCTCCCCCGAACAATACGTCTGAGCCAAGTCTGTCAAGTGTGCCTCCGCTGGCAACTAGGGATCAACAGGTAGAGCTCTCCCCCAAAATGGGAGCCCGGTCAAGAAATAAACATTCTCCATCACAGAGAATGTCAGTTTCTCCCCTCACACAATGAAGCACTGCAGCTCAGTGCTCCACATGGAAATCAAAAACTGCAATAGGTACTCATGTGCCCGTAGCAGTGAGCAGTCGAATAACTTTAGCAACCCATAGGTTGCTAAAGGTCCTCAAACACTTGTCTCATCATCCCTCACTGCCTTATTGAGGTGTGCTCAGTCCCTCTCCCTCTAGTGGACTAGCATCCTGTTGACGGGCGAAATTGACCATCCGTCAACTGGAAGAGCGAGTCCGGTCCAGGGTTGTCTAAATAACCCAAGCCGTTTGGGGTAACTCATTCTGACGGGTTTAATGGCTCCATTAGCCAATCTAAGAATCCTAAAAGAAACGAATAAAAGAGAGAAATAACTAACTAATTACTAAACACACTATATATATGTACATATATTGAAATGTAAATATAGTAGTTGTATTTAAGCAGAAGATATACAAGTCTTGTTTATTTACATGATTTACAAGATGTAAGTTTTAATCGAAACTTATGAAAATCAATGGAAAAATGATCACTTCTAGGAAGCAGATAAAGAAAGCACATAAAAATATTTATTGTTTTTCTTTTATAAATTTAAAGAATCTTG
>JZKD02S1616079.1:14748-33856 GCA_000966675.3 Picea glauca
GCTTTTACTACTTCCATCAATCTGATGGTCATGAATGACCATGGGTCTTCCGACAGGATCTCATCCGTCGATTTGCTACTCATCCCTATGCTACTACCTTGGAACCTTAAGAGGGTCATTCCTCCTCGTACAGGGTTATGAAGACTTGCCCATTCCAATCCATTTTCTGGGTTCTTTGTGAACCTTTCTAAGGAGGGAAAGTCTCTATGACGAGATCTATTCCAGGGCATTCCTGGAAACAAACAAAGGGAAAAAAACTCCTGAGGATTGGCTGGAGGTCTGACTTGGTTCAATTCATGCACAATTAAATCCATTTATCTACATAAGCCATGCAGGGCCTTTCTATTATAAGAATATATATATATGTATGTGTATCATTTCTTATCAAAACACTGCATAGACATTCTTACACAAAAATCATTCAGAAATTCATAGTTCTATGAGCATATACATATATATATATATCATTCTATGAATTTCAATATGCAATACTAACAAAACACTTATCAGAATTAACTTCAGAAGTGGGTGAAACTACTGAGACGGGTGCTCGTTTCCACCCAACCGTAGGTGTAGCAACTCCCAGTGGATTTACCACTAGCCACCCCCGAGCTGAGACCACGATGCCCTGAGACTACATCTCTCTGTCTACCAGTGACCAGGAGAGAAGGTTGCAATCCTTCCTCTCTGCTATCACTCACTCTGCATAATGCCAGAGTTCCCCTTGCGTCTGCCCCCCCACAATATCTTCTTCCCTACGCCTTATCCCCTCGTGAGGTTGCATGTGGCACGATTACCCTCGCGTCAATCAGGCCTGACGACTCTACGGATGGGCGGTTCACCATCCCATCCCTCATCAAGCCGCCCGCCTACCAGCCTACGAGACATTAAATTTGGGGGCTAGAGAGCCACTTTTGGTTCTCCGGGCTAGTGGAGTCCAAATACGGTATTAATTCAGGGTAGAAGTTAATGCCACCTTTTCAAGTGCCTTCCACTGCCATCGTGGTCTCTTTTCTACACATCCCCTCTCAGCAGTCCTGCAATAAATTCAAAATGTCATTCACATTTCATGGACCTTTTCCTCAAGGCCCCTTTTACATCACATATTCATATTTATGAGTTTTCCATAGTTCTTGGTCAGTCCAGTTATATTTACAAGCTAGGGGAAATAGGGTGTTATAGCCTTCTTCCTTGTGATCTTCGTCTCGATATTTCTTTTTCCATCCTGATTCTTATCTCCTTTTGGCATAGTAACTTTGTGTGGTTGAGATTCTTCCATAGGGTTTAAGGGAAATACTTCTTCTCTATATGGGGTAGGTGCTCCATTCTTTTGTGAGTTTTCTTGTGTTCTTTCAACTTCGACATCCAAGTTTGTGGTCCTCAATAGCTTCCACTAGTCATCTTGTTCTTTCAGTAAGTTTGATATCCTCTTCTTCATGAAGTCTCTTAGTTCTTGCTTCTTTTGTTCTAGGGCTTCCTCTTCTTTTCTTCTGGTCTGATCCTTCTCAATCCAGGTTTTTCCTAGTAACATAGCAAATGGGGTGTTGTTCTCAATAAATTTAACAACCTAGAAATCTTCCTTTGTTGAAGATCCATGAGAACTCATAGATATCTGGGTGATCCTTCCACATAGGGTTATCAAATTTCCTCTGAATAATCCTATTCCTCCTAATGAAGGAATCATAGAAGGATTTCCTAAAATTTCCCATGTTCTTTCTGTCATGATATTCACCTGTGTTTCTTCATCCAAGACACAGTCAATGTCGAAGTCTCCTATTCTTGTTTCTATGTAGTCTTTTTCTTTGAAGATCTATGAAAAGTTGATATTTCTGTGATCATTCATGGTTTATTTCATTTGTAGCAATACATTCTCTGATTCTTTCTGGGAGTCTGTCATGGTCTTAGTTTTTTTATCTTCCTCGGGGTTTTCTTGTCTCATATTCATTCTTTCAACCTTAGCAATCATTCTAGGGCAATCCAAAACTTCATGTTCCATAGATTTACAAAAAAGACAACTAGATATTCTACAAGGGAATTCCTTAACAAGATGTCTTTGTCTTCTACAACTATAACAAAGGGTTAATCCTCTTTTTCTTTTAAATGATCCCCAACCTTTCCTGTACTATGCACTGGGATCATAGTAGCTAACCAGCAAAAAATTCTTTCTAGGATCCTGCATCTATTTTTTAGTCCAAACATTATTTCTATACATAAGAATAACATATACTTCATCATTTCTATCAGATCTATTCATATCAAATCTTCTTTCTTCTAACTATGCCATAATTTTCAAGCTAGGACAAAATTTATCAAACATGCCTAGATCCATACTTTTGAAACAAAAATTTCCACTTATCTTGTCTTTTCAATCAAAACTTTTCACTGTTCTTACCTTTATCAGAGCACAAAGTTTTATAATCTTACCTCTTTTCTTCATATCAGACTTCTCTTCTTAGCATAGATATTTACAGTCAAGTAGAGTACCATGCACTAGGGCAATAGATATATGCACATATCTTTCTCTTTTCTTCAGTTCCCAACAATCACAGTTTCGGTCCCGACAATGAAACCATTTGTTGGCATAGGGGCAGACCCAAGGTTCAACACTCAAAAGTGCACCAACAAAACCATAACTACCAGCCCTTTTGGAAACACCTACGAAGCAGATGAAGTCTCACCCGAGGTAGAGGTAGGGGTGGTTGCAAGACTCAGATGTCTGCAACCTTAGCTGGGACACAAATTTGTGATCATAAATCCTTAACAAGCACTTAGTAGTTATAGTTCATTGATATGCAACCTTAGTTTACAGCGCCAATAACCCTAACAACAGACCAACGCAGTATTCACACAGATATAATATATTCAAGCACTAAACATATCAACATAGATCAGATCTAGCATTCATTCACATTATTAAGCATAGATCATCAATAGATCTATCTATCATTCATCTATCTCAAAGCGCTAAGAAAGTAAACACATAAACACATCAATACATCGCACAAAGCATAACAACACATGATATACATGGTTCACCCCAGCCTGGGGCTATGTCCACCAACTCTTCTTCTCTATTATTGTCTTTTGTCAATCTTCTACATGCACAGAGCCACAAAATCCTACTCCGCATAGGACAGGAGATCTCCATGCACTTCACTAGATCTTTCTTCCCTGAGCTAGGTCTCAACATAGAGCCTTTACACAGTCTCTTACAATCACTTGCACTCAACATTGCAAGTTCTCAACACAGCGTGCATGAAGCATTTACAATTTTTACTTAACACTTTAGCACTTCAGCAAGGTATCACACCCCCTTACATCGCCTAGAATTCTATTTATACATTACAGAAAAAGGGCCTAAACATGGGTAAACCCATGGGCCGACATACCCATACCCATTACATAATCCTAAGACCCAAAAATCCCTAAACAAGGGGTCGAGATCCCGCGATCTCTACTTTGACTTGCACTCCACCTTCGACCAACTTGTCGAAGTCCCAAAATAGGTCAAACCTGGCCAAGGATCTCCAAAACTTGGTCAAGGGACAACACTATGATTTATCAAATGTTTTTTTAGACATTTAAATGTTTTAATCATTTAATTCCAAGCCATGTATTAATTTCTTCATATTAACGATAAAATAAATTACACACCACTTTAATTTTTTTAAATTTCTTCATACACAATGTAAGTAGTTATTTGTTTTTGTTCAATTAACATAACGTAACATTTCCCCCATACCACACACTAGCTTGCATAATTTACAGTGAAATTGATATTGTTTTCATTGAATTCAATGCCTAAGAAAAACTTACTTTATATTACTTTATATAGGAAGGATGTTACATGTAACATTCACCTAACTTATCTTGTGCAATGAAATCTAATTTTTAATGTGATCATCATATAATAAGAATAGAGCATATATACACTACAAAATACTATAACCTAGTACACTTTGTTGTGCAATATAAATTGTAAAATGAACCTAGCTTGTCTTGTGCAGTCAAATCTAATTTTTAATGTGATCACCATATAATAAGAATAGAGAATAGATGCATTACACGATACTATAACCCATTGTACTATATGTTGTGAAAAATAAGTATATATAATTTCGGTGCATATAAGTCTATTATTACATTGACATTGTTCTCATTACACGATTCAACTTTAATGAAAATATTAATCTAATTTTTAATGAGATCACCATATAATAAGAATAGAGAATAGATGCATTACAAGATACTATAACCCACTATACTATATGTTGTGCAAAATAAGTATATATAATTTATGAATGCATAAATAGATTCCTGAAAAACCCTGGGGCACTCAGATTGAACAACCTTAACCACTCAAATCTGCAAATTCAAATATTTCTCACCAAATTTATGACAAAATTAAACATATAATATCACCTAAAAAGAGAACGTTTAGACGAGAGCGTTATAAAATCAAGCTTTATAAATTCAACTCATTGAGTAAGTAATAATAAGTATTATTTATAAGGGACAATAGGTGCATGGGTTTATTTACAACTCAGGGAGGAAATTTAGTAGTTGAATATTTACGGAGTTAAGGTTTATTTTTCAATGGATTGTATCAAGGATTGATTGATGTAGGGGTTTATTTTTCAATGGATTATAAAGGAAGATAAATGCATGGGTTTATTTTTCAATGGATTATAAAAGAATATAGATGCATGGGTTTATTTATAACTCAGGGAAGATTATATCAAGGATTGAAAATCACTAAGTTACTTAACATTCTAAACTTGAAAGTGATTGGACACTCACTGCTAATCATAAAAGACATGATGAAATGAACTAGTCCTTTAGATGTTAGACTAATATATCTTTCCTCTTCATTACCCATCTTAATTTCTATCATGTTTTGAGAAACAACAACATTGAAGCAGACCTATTAGTGTCTATTGCCATTTCACAAAAAAATGGGACCTTTGTCCTTAATAAGGATGTGGCATTATAGTCCATTCCTTAATTCTCAACTCAGGACACTTGGCTTAGTGGACTTGGCCACTCTCCTTTAATATCAAACAAAACATATTTCAGGAAGTCGAATTTGGTCAACCTTATGGAAGTAATTCATGATGAAGCTCTCTTATACTAGTTTTAATTTTGAATTATATTTTTCAAAGTAGTTAAGTTCTGAGATGTCTTTTGTAAATACTATACATTGAAATGTACGTAATTTAATTTGAATTATGTTTTTCAAAATAGTTAAGTTCTCAATTTTCTTTTGTAAATACTATACATTGAAATGTACATAATGTACTACAAAAGTATCTCTATGTTGATGTGTTTCAACAATTTTTTTATAATACAAATATTTCAATAATAATAATAATAACAATAAGTAGTATTGTTTATAAAATATGAACTTAAAAATAAAAGGCCAAAAATTATTATATAATTTTTAGAGATATAATATAATAAGTATGGATAAAATAGATACATATTGCAAGATATTATGACAAATTGTAGCGTGTTGTATACTATGAGTGTAAATTTATCCTAAAATAGGATTTATCAAATATTAAATATTTAGAAGGATCATTTTTTTAAACATTTAAATGTTTAATCATTTAATTTCAAGCAATGTATTAATTCCTTCATAATAAAGATAAAATAAATTACACCTTATAGATTTAGTTTTTGACATGGATGTACACCATTTTATTTTTTTTAAATGTTTTCATACATGATGTATGTAGTTATTTGATTTTACAATGATATTGATATTGTTTTCATTGAATTCAATCCTGAAAAAGAACTTACTTTATATTAATTTATATAAGAAAGACCTACATGTAACATTTACAATCTCTTCAATACTACATTATAAAATGCACCTAACTTATCTTGTATAATGAAATCTATTTTTTAATGTGATCATCATATAATAAGAATAGAGCATATATACACTACAAAATACTAATACTATAACTTAGTACTGTGTTGTGCAAAATAAGTATATATAATTTTGGTGCATATAAGACTATTATTGCATGAATATTGTTCTCATTAAGCGATTCAACTTTAATGCAAATATTTCCACATCTTAAAATTGAGTGTACTTTTTCATAATGCTTACATTTAGTATGTAGAATTGGTTAGCATAAACATTTCTTATAATGAAATACTTTTCATAATAAACTTTCTCAAGGTAAAAATAAGAAAGTGAAAAATGACAACATTTATATTATTTTTTAATGATACGTATATTAATTATACAATTTCATTATTGTAAATGTAGTAAACATCTACATTTAGATTATCTTTATATTGTACTTAAACATTTAAAAAATGTGATTTTCATTTTACAATGAAATATTTTTTTGTTTTAATTTATCTATAGGATAAACATAATAAATACCCTTTTTTCCAATAGAAAATTCGCTCCAAAATTATATTAATATATAAAATTTTTTTACATCATACATAAAATTCTTTCCATACTCTGTTACTAGTAATAATAGATACCCTATCATTACTAAGTTTTAATTACCTAGTATAATAATTCATTCATTAAACTAATATATATTTAATAAAACTTATTATTTAAAAAGACATTCAAAATCTTGATAAAAAAAACCTAAAAAATTAAGCTAATAAAAAATCAAGATAAACCCACACAAAACTAAAATAATTAATTTTTCAACCATTTCCCACATAAATATAGGTTTAGAACTCGAAGTACAGGTTGCATATCTATATGACTATTAAGACTAGAGAATCACTATTACAATTTCATGAATTTGTAACCACAAGCTAAAATGGAAAATGTTGGTGGTAACATTTTTATAAGAGATATATTGACACATTTAATACTTATTAAGTGGATTTGTTATTAATTATTAACATAAATTTTGGTAAAACATTAAAAAAGTTTAGCAACAATTTATAAAAATTACATTTTCTCATGTTTACATGGAAGTGAGGGTCAGGGTGGTGAGGGAGAGGGAATATTGGGTAAAAAATTCCATAATGAGGGTGAGGGTAGGGGAAATATTGGGTAAAAAAAAAATGTTTTACCCAATATTCCCCTCCACCCCCAAATATGTTTTACCCAATATTCTCCCCACTCCCACCCTCCATCCCCAAGTATGTTTTACCCAATATTCCCCTCCATCCCCAAATATGTTTTACCTAATATTTCCCCCCATCCCCACACTCATTTTATGTTTTAATCTATAATTCCCACCACCCCTACTGATGCAGGAGCATCGTTGGCAAGCACGCGAAGCAGGATCACTCAGCGCATGGGAATATTTTTAAAATCTCAACGCTGACAATTATGACACATATTTTTGAAGCACGCCTGAACACAGCACCAGAAAAATCTTTGAAGCATGTTTGAACAATTGCGAGTGAAGTGGGGGTATCCACTCCTGATATGGAATGCACCTGGTCTAGATAGTCATTAGGTTAATTTTTAGAGTAGACAAGTAGCCAGGGGAAACCCTAAGAACCCTCTGAGATAAATAGAGGTTTTGTATGCCCAAATGAGGCTAGCTGCAAGTTAGTAGGAGATTTCTAAGTTTTTAGTTTTTGTTTTGATTATAGTTGTATCCATTTTCACTTTTGAATATAACAGAGGAAAATTGACTCAATGCATGGTTTGGACACTATTTTCAATTCTCTGTTAATGTGGTTTCATGAATGAATGAATGAACTTTGTTATGAGTAGATGGAACTATGAATGTTAGGATAAGTTTCAATTATTTCTCTTATGTCAAGTGGTGCAAGGTGTGCACACAGAACGCAAGGAGTGCATTGACAGGATCTGTTTCGGTTCTGAAGCTTAGAGGAGATAGAATGAAAATTTCTCTTTGCAAGGAGTGCAAAGTGACTGCTCCAAGGAGTGCACAATCATCCTTAAGAATTCAAGCCTTGTGTAATAACCAGTTGCAAGGTGTGCACCAAGAAAAAGGAGAACACCAAGAGGGTGAGAGGAATTTCTCCTCGAGAAATCCTTTGAATCTGAGTTATCAAAATCCTTAAAATGCAAGGAGTGTGTGGAAATTCAAAGTCTTCACAAGACCAAGATCAGGAGGAATAACACTTTTAATAAGTGTTAACGAGATTCAAGAGTCAGACTCATCGGAGGAGCAAAGGTTCAAAACCTTCGAACACTTAGAAAATATTCTAAGTCAGAAAATATCAGAAGCTTAAGAGTAGGAGCGACATTGGTCATCAGATCACAACACCAGGATCAATAGTCGTTTGATTCAAGACAACATACAAAGGATTTAACGCTTCATGCACATAAGAGAGAGAACCACCAAGATTTGAGACTTGAAACTTCTGGATTTTGGAGTTCTGGATTCCTGAAGTGAAATGTCAGTCGTTGAATCGGTCAAGAGAATCTAAGCTATCATATGTCATGATCTCAGGAGGAAGGGAGTTTGACACTTGAGATTTTTGAAGCTTGAAGAGATGAATAGCCGAGATTTGTCGATCTATCGGAGGAAACTTGTTATCATATCGCAAGCTCTGGGAAATTTGACATGGGATTGTCATTTTGAGAACTAAGATCGTCTAATCCCGAAGACCCAAAGTGAATCTGAACCATTGAATCTGAAGGAGACATGGAAAAGATCTGAGAACTCTGGGTAAAGTCCCGAAGCAATCTATAGTCGTCATATTCAGGGGAGATGTTGCACGAATCCATGTACTCCGGGTAAAGAACCAAAGTAATTCTCAGTCATTGATCCAGGGGGACACATGTCAGAGGATCACAACCTTTTGATAAAATCATTGGCATGAGGGTGAAGTTTGATATTTGAAATCTACAAAGTTCGAAACCTGGAGGAGATCTCGATCATTGATCGAGAGGAGGGTCTCAAACCGTTGATTCGAGTTGAAAGGTCAACCACCCAAAGAGAAGGAAAGACTGTTGATCTTGAGGATAGGTGTTCTTAGATCATCCTCTCCGGAAGGTTGGAGTATGAAAGAAGGTGAGAGTTGAGACTTCAAAACTCCGAAGTCCAGAGACCCACATAGATTACGGTCGTTGATCAAAAGGGATAAGTGTCAGTATATCTTCCGCTCTAGAATATTTCTCCACAAAGGAAACCAAGGTTTGAGATTTGAAAATTCTGAAGTCTAGAATTTCGAATTGATCACAGTCGTCAATCAAAGAGAGGGAGACCCGGACTATTGATTCTAAGGAAGAGATATTAGTTGTCTGTTTGAGAGTACCATCAATATCGTGAGATCGATTTTCATCTCACATTGTAGGGACAAGAGTTGTGCAAGATTTAAAGAGTCAAGAGTGGGCCACAATTCATACTATGGTTTTGCCAAGGAGACATGTGGAGGCTCAAGGAGAATTGCCGGCCCAAAAGTAGTTTGAATTCAATCTTCTTGTGGTCGCACCCGCAATCGCGTGGTCACATGAAGTTGTCTCCCAAGGTCACATCAGAGGAGCGATCGAGAGAAAAGGCGTTAATGCCCAATACTCTGAGGTTTTCATAGAGTGAGAAAAGAAAGGTCGTGGGGCTGAGAAGCCAACACAGGGAGTTGATAGGACCTATGTTTAACATAGATCGAGACCAGTGGAGTTTCAGAGAGTCAACCAACTCCAGAGTTGAGGATCCTAACTGGGAGATCGCACAACCCTTAGGAGAGAAGGGGTTCTGCACCAAGTGGTATCATAGAATTTGTTTTTCTTGTAGACAACATGCAAAGGAGAGGAGAAAAAAAGAACTCAAAGTTGTACTCTGTGTGTGATAGACAATCAACACAATGCCACCGAGGAGACTAGTGGAACCACCTTTAGCCAATCGGTCTTTAGAAAGGGAGATGTGAGAACTTCGTGCAAGATTAGAGGTGGTGGAGGCAATGCATAAATGAGCACCTGATGCTGGAGACTTCAACGATGCAGAGAGTGAAGAAGTAGAAGTCGAAGAAGATGCAGGAGAGGATGTTGTCGAAGAATGCTTACTGAGAGAATTTTCTAGATTGGGAGGCAGAGCCAAGATAGAGGTCCCAATGTATGAAGGAAATTTAGATGCTGAAGAGATGTTGGATTGAGTAAGATTCATGGAAAAAAATTTCGACTAAGAAGAGGTCGATGAAGAGAAAAAGGTGAAGTAGGCTATCACAAGGCTAAAAGGACATGCAACACTATGGTGGGATGAACTGCAGGCTGAGAGGAGAAGTAAGGAAAAACAAAAGATAAAAAATTGGGACAGAATGGTAGCCAAGATGAAGGCTAATTTCATGCCCAAATATTATCAGATCAATCTGTTCAGGAATATGCAGAACTTGAGACAGAAGGGGATGAAATTTAAGGAGTACAAAGAGGAGTTCTACAGGCTGAACATCAAAACTGGACAATGGGAGAGAGATGAAGAAAAGGTTTCTAGATATATAAATGTCCTGAGATATGAAATCCAGGATGAGCTAAACATGGTGTCAGTAAGGAAGGATGCTTATCAGTTTTCACTAAAGGTAAAGGAGAAGTTGTCCAGATAACAAATCTAGTGAGGAAGAGGCCATCCCCAAACAAAATCAAGGGAGTTACCCATGACAGAGCACATAAGTCTAAGGATGAGGCTCAGAAACCACACAGTCACTCGAAAAGAGGAGGAAGTTCTTGAGGAAGACAGGGTGGTGGAAGAAGTTATTCTAGAGGAAGAGGAAGAAGAGGAGGAGGAAAATTAAGATGTTATGCATGTGGAAAGACAGGGCACATGTCTTGGGAATGTACTGAGAAAAATTAAGAATGAGGAGGTGAAGCTCACATTTTAGAAGAATAGATATGGAATGTTGAAGCATAAGGAGCAGAGGATGGAAGATCCCTGATGTTGAGGAAGGTTCTCTTAAAACCAGAGGCAGAAGTTAAAAATCCAGTGTAGAGGAATAGTCTCTTCATAACAACTTGCAAGACTAAAGACATAGTATGCAAGGTGATACTTGACAGTGGAAGCACTAATAACTTAGTATCCATAGATATGGTGGAGAAACTGGAGCTGGAGACAACTTCACATCTGAAACCATACAAAGTCTCATGGCTGCAAAAAGGACACTAGGTAATGGTTACTAAACAATGTTTGGTTGAATTTAAGATAGGAGGATATAGAGATGAAATTCTATGTGATGTAATTCCCATGGATGTATGTCATATTTTTTGGGGAATGCCATGAATGTTTGATAGGAATGTCATTCATGATGGGAGGAAGAATACATACACCTTAGAGAATAATGGTAGAACACACATTTTGCTTCCAATAGAGGAGAAGAAAGTGAAAGATGAAGCCAACACAAGCATACTTCTCATGAGAGGGAAGGAACTCTTGAAAGAAGTCAAGAAAGAACAAGAGTTGTAGTTTGTTGTGGTGAGGAAACCCAGAGCTATCCTTACAAGTACATCGATGGATGATTTGCTTGAAGAAGTTCAAGAATTGTTGGATAATGTTTCTGACATAGTGGTGGATGAGTTGCCTAACTCATTGCCACTTATTATAAGTATCAACCACCATATTGACTTGATATCAAGAGAAAGTGTGTTAAAAAAACAAACATACATATTGACACTTTGAGAGAATGAGGAAGTGAAGAACCAAGTTCAGGAATTGTTAGACAAGGGTTTGATCAGAGAGATATTGAGTCCATGCGCAATACAAATTGTGTTGAGTCCAAATAGGGATGGAGGATGGAGAATGTGTACAAACTCAAGAGCCATTAACAAGATCACCATCATGTATAGATTTACTTTACAAAGAATGGATGATTTAATGGACTGTTTAAGTGGAGAAAAGTTCTTTTCCAAAATAGATTTGAAAAGTGGATATCACCAGATTAGGATGAGAGAAGGTGATGAGTGGAAGACAACCTTTAAGACAAATGAAGGTTTGTATGAGTGGATTGTTATTCCATTTTGATTAACAAATGTCCGTAGTACTTTTATGAGGTTGATGAATGAAATACTGAAAGATTTCATTGGCAAGTTTGTGGTTGTATATCTGGATGATATACTGATATTTATCAAGACTAAAGAGGAGCATTTGAGTCACCTGGCACTAGTGACGAGGAGGCTACAGTAGGAGAAGTTGTTGATAAATTTGAAGAAGTCCTATTTTATGAAGACATAACTCATTTACTTGGGTTTTTTATGATCTCTTCAGATGAACTGAAGATGGATCCAAAGAAGGTGAAAGTAATCAAAGAATGGTCATCACCAAAGAGTATGTTTGAGGTAAGGAGCTTCCATGGATTAGTGAGCTTCTATAGGAATTTCATCAGAGACTTCAATGGTATTTGTGCACCAATGATGGATACAATGAAGAAGAAGCACAAGTATTTTAAATGGACAGAGGAGGCTGAGAGGAGCTTCAATATAATGAAGGAGAAAATAACAGAACGACCAATTCTGGTCTTGCCAAATTTCGAAAAGACATTTTAGGTGAGATGTGATGCAAGTGGAGTTGAAATTGGAGCAGTTTTGAGTCAGGATAATATATTTGTTGACTATTTTAGTGAGAATTTGAATGAGACTAAGAGAAAATACTCCACGTATGACAAGGAGTTTTATGCCATAATTCAATCCTTGAAGAAATGGAGGCATTACCTTGTCCCACAAGAATTTGTCTTGTATAGCGATAACCAAAATTTACAATTCATAATCAGACATAAAACATTGAATCAGAGGCATTCAAAATGGGTTGAGTTTATGAAGAATTTTACTTTTGTCATAAAACATATTGTTGGGAATGCTAACAAGGTTGTTGATGCATTAAGTAGGAGATATTTGATTCTACATGAATTTCAGGTGAAGACCTTGGGGTTTGAACACCTTAAGGACATGTATTGTGATGATACAGATTTCAAGGAAGCATATGAAGCATGTGAAAATCCCGTGTTGAGAGACAAAAGCCAGTGGGCAAAGTACATGATTCAAGAGGGATTGTTGTTCAAGGGAAATTAGTTGTGCATACCAAAATTCTCAATGAGGGATAACCTTTTGAATGAAAAGCATATTGGAGGATTGGTTGGACATTTTGGCCATGATAAAACATTTTCACAGTTGAGCAGTTCATACTATTGGCCAGGTATGAGAACATAATTGATAAAGTTTGTGAACAAATGTAGAATCTGCCAACATGCAAAAGGAAAAAGACAGAATACTAGATTGTATCAACCATTTCGAATACCAGAGGGGCTTTGGGATGCAATAAGCATGGATTTTGTGTTGGGACTGCCAAGAACACAAAGAGGATTTGATTCCATATTTGTGGTGGTGGACAGATTTTCAAAGATGGAAAATTTTATCCCATGCTAGAAGACCAGTGATGCAACACATGTTGCAAATMTATTTTTCAAGGAAGTTGTGAGACTTCACGGGCTACCGAGAAGCATTGTCTCAGACATGGACAAAAAATTTGTTGGTCACTTTTGGAKAAAATTGTGGAAAAAGTTGGGGACAAATTTGTCCTTCAACTCAGATTATCRCCCCCAAACCAATGGGCAGACTGAGGTGCTAAACAAAATTTTGGGAAACTTATTGAGGAGTCTAGTCACTGAGCATCATAATCAGTGGGATCAGATTCTGACACAGGMAAAATTTGCATACAATGACTCACCAAACATGAGCACTGAAAAGACCCCATTCCAAATATTGTATGGAATGAAACCCAKGGGAKTATATGAGTTGAGAGACTTGGAATATAGTGATATCATGAGCACTGGAGTAGAATATTTTGTTGTAGAAATGCAAAAGMTTCATAGCCATATCATAGGAAAGTTGCAGAGTTATAACCAGRAGTACAAGCCCAGAGCTGATCAACATCGCAGAGAAMTTCAATTTGAAGTAGGAGATTAGGTTTTGGCACATCTCAGGAAAGAAAGGTTCCCCAGGGGGACACATAAAAAGTTAAATATGAAGAATATAGGATCATGTAAGATCTTGAGGAAGTTTGATGCAAACGCCTATGATATTGAGCTGCTAGATGATGTGGGCATATCACCCATATTCAATGTTTTAGACTTGTATCCTTATAGGAAAGATGACACAGAGGGATCAAAAGATCAAGAGAATATTCAGTGGGAGAAACAAATGCCTATAGAAAAAAAACCACAGATGGAGAAGATCATTGATCAGAGGATTGGAAAAATAATGAGGAGGAAGACCTATTTTGAATATCTGGTCAAGTGGAAGGGACACCCAATAGAAGATTCCAGTTGGGAAAATGAAGCTGACATCTAGAAGCATGGAAAGTTGGTGCATGAGCTCATGGACATGAGTCCATGAATTTTTTTCAAGGGGAGTATGATGCAAGAGCATCATTGACAATCACGCAGAGCAGGACCACTTAGCACATGGGAATCTTTTTGGAATCTCAATGCTGACAATTACGGTGCATATTTTTGAAGCATTCCTGAACTCCGCGCCAGAAAAATCTTTGAAGCATGCTTGAACGATTGTGAGTGAAGTGGGAGTTTCCACTCCTGATCTGGAATGCGACTGGTCTAGATAGTCATTAGGTTAATTTTTAGAGTAGACAAGTTGTCAGGAGGAACCCTAAGAACCCTCTAATATAAATAGAGATTTTGTATGCCCAAATGAGGCTAGTTGCAAGTTAGTAGGAGATTTCTGAGTTTTCAGTTTTTGTTTTGATGATAGTTGTAGCCATTTTCACTTTTGAATATAACAGAGGAAAATTGACTCAATGCATGGTGTGGTTATTGTTTGCAATTCTCTGTTATTGTGGTTTCATGAATGAATGAATGAACTTCGTTATGAGTAGATGGAATTTTTAACGTTAGGATAAATTTCAATTGTTTATGTTCTATCGAGTGGTGCAAGGTGTGCACACAGAACACAAGGAGTGCGTTGATGGGATCTGTTTCGGTTTCGAAGCTCATAAGAGATAGCATAAAACTTTCCTTTTACAAGGAGTGCAAAGTGATTGCTGCATGGAGGGAACAGTCGTCCGAAAGAATTCAAGCCTTGCGTAATAACCAGTTGCAAGGTGTACACTAAGAAAAAGGAGAATGCCAAGAGGGTGAGAGGAATTTCTCCTCGAGAAATCCTTCAGATCTGAGTTATCGAAATCCATGAAACACAAGTAGTGCACAAGAAGTAAAAGTCTTCACAAGACCAAGCTCAGGAGGAATAACACTTTTCATAAGTGTTAACCAGATCCAAGAGTCAGACTTGTCAGAGGAGAGAAGGTTCAAAACCTTCAAACACTTATAAAATCTTCTAAGTCAAAAAAATTAGAAGCTTAGGAGGAGGAGCAACATTGGCTGTCAGATCATAGTGCCAGGATCAACAGCCTTCTAATTCAAGACAACGTACATGAGCTTTAATGATTCATGCACATAGGACAGAGAACCACCAAGATTTGAGACTTGAAACTTTCGAAGTCTAGAGTTCCAGATTCCCAAAGTGAAATCTCAGTCATTGGATCAGTCAAGGGAATATGAGTTGTTAGATGTCGTGAGCTCGGGAGGAAGCCAATTTGACACTTGAGATTTTTGAATCCCGAAGAGCCGAAGATCTGAGAGTCATTGATCTATCGGATGACACTTGTTAGCATATCGCAAGCTTCAAGAAATTTGGAGTGTTATTTTTCAGTTTGAGAATTGAGATCACTAAATCCTGAAGACTCGAAGTGAATCTGAGCCATCAGATCTGGAGGATACATGGCGAAGATATGAGAACTCCAGGTAAAGTCCTGAAGTGATCTATAGCCATTAGATTCAGGGGAGACGTGGTGTGAATCCATGTACTTCGGGTAAAGACCCAAAGTAATCCTCAGCCATTGATCTAGGGGGACATGTGTCATAGGATCACAACCTTCGGATAAAATCATTGGCGTGAGGGTGAAGTTTGAGATTTGAAATCTTTGAAGTCCGAAACCTGGAGGAGATATCGACCGTTGATCAAGAGGAGGGTCTCAAACCATTGATTCAAGTTGAAAGTTCAACCACCCGAAGAGAATGCAGGACCGTTGATCTTGAGGACATGTGTTCGTAGATCATCCACTCTAGAAGGTTGGAGTACGAAATATGGCAAGGGTTGAGACTTAAAAACTATGAAGTCTGGAGACTCACAAAGATCACAACTGTTGATCTAAGGGGACACGTTTCATCAGATATTATACTCCAAAATATTTCTCTACAAAGGAAACCAAGGTTTGAGATTCAAAAATTTTGAAGTCCAAAATTCTAAATCGATCATAGCCATCAATCAAAGAGAGGGAGACCTAGACCATTGATTCTAAGGAATATATCTCGTTCATCTATTTGAGAGTACCATCGAGATCACGTCATCAATGGTCATTTCAAATTGTGTGGATAGGAGTTGCATGGGCTTTAAATATTCTAGGGCGACCACAATCCATATTGTGGTTTTTCCAAGGAGACACATGGAGGCTCAAGGAGAATTGTGGGCCCAAAAGTAGTTTGAATTCAAAACGCTTGTGGCTGCGCCTACAATCACATGGTCACATAAAGTCGTCTCTCAAGGTCACATCAGAGGAGGGGCCGAGAGAAAAGGCTCTAAATTCTGATACTATGAGTTTTTTGTAGAGCATGAAAAGAAAAGTCACGGGGTCGTGAAGATGGTGCATGGAGTTGAGAGGACCTGTGTTTAACATAGAACAAGATCAGTGGAGTTTCAGAGAGTCAACCTACTCCAGAATCGAGGATCCTAACCGGGAGGTTGCGCAACCCTTAGAAGAGAAGGGGATCTGCACCACCTACCCTCATATATGGGGGTGAGGTGGGGGTGGGGTGAAACATAGATTAAAACACAATATGTTTTATTCTATGTTTTTTACTTTATAATTTGTTTTACCCAATATTCTCCCCCATCCCCAAAAATGTTTTACCCAATATCCCCCCACTCCACCTCATATTATGAATGTTGGGTAAAACATATTATGTTTTACTCAATATTTTCCCCCATCCCCACATTCATATTATGTTTTACTCTATATCCCCCCCACCCCTTCACTCATGTTTAGGGGTGGAGGTATGGGGAAATATAGAGTAAAACATAATATGTTTTACACTATATAAGGGTGATGGTGGAGGGGAATATATAGTATATGGAAATGTAAATTAAAACATATTATTTCCCTCCACCTCCACCCTACATTTTACTTTATATTTCCCCACACCCCATATTCCCACCCAGCCCCACTCTATGTTTTACTCTATATCTCCCTTGACCCCCACCCTCATATATGAGGGTGATGAGGGTGGGGTTGAGGGGAAATATAGAGTAAAAAATAATATATGAGGGTGGTGAGGGTGGGGAAAAATATAGAGTAAAAAATAATATGTTTAACTCTACATTCCCTAAACCCATGTTTTAATATATATTTTGAGGGTGAGGGTGGGCATGGGCAGGAATATAGACTAAAACATAACATAAGGGTGGGGCTAGGGGGGACATATAGAGTAAAACATGTAGGGTGGGGGTGAGAGGAAATATAGGGTGTGAGTGAGGGGAAATATAGAGTAAAACATATTATTTTTTACTCTACATTTTTTTCCACACACACCCTCATATATGTTTTAGTCTATATAGGGTGGGTGGAAATATAGAGTAAAACATATTACTTTTTACTCTACATTTTCTTCCATGCCCACCATCATATATGTTTTAGTCTATATTTCTTCACGGACACTCATCCACTTATAAACATATGGGACACAAAACCCCCCCTATACTTTTATTTAAGAGTACGAAAACTCAATTCTTTATTTCAACTATTGGGAAGGTCGGGGTGGGGGAAAATATATGAGTAAAACATACCCCCACCCTCTCAATAGTTCAAATAAGGAGTTGAGTTTTTTTACTCTTGATAAAAGTGTAGGGGGGTCATTGTATCCCATATGTATAGAAGTGGATAAGTATCCAAGGGGAAATATAGACTAAAACATATTATGTTTTACTCTATATTTTCCCTATGCCCACACTCATATATGTTTTACTCTATATTTCCCCCCACCCTCATATATGAGGGTGGGGGTGAGGGGAAATATAGAGTAAAACATATTATGAGGGTGTGGTTTACTCTATATTTTTCCTCACCACCACCCTCATATATTATGAGGGTGTGTTTTACTCTGTATTCCCTCCACCCCCACCCACATATATGAGGGTCGGGATGGGGTGGGGGGAATACAAAGTAAAACATATTATGAGGGTTTTTTATGAGGGTGGGGGTGGGGAGAAATATAGAATAAAACATATTACGAGGGTGTGTTTTAATATATATTCCCCCCCACCTCCACCCTCATATATTATATGCGTGTGTTTTACTCTGTATTTCACCCCACCATGACCCTCATATAATGGGGGTGGGGGGGAATATAGAGTAAAACATATTATGAGGGTGTGTTGTACTCTATATTCTCCCCCACCCCCACCCTCACCCCCATGTATTATGAGGGTGCATTTTAATATATATTTCACCCCACCCCGACCCTCATATATGAGGGTCGAAGTGGGGTGAAATACATAGTAAAGCACCCCCTCATAACATATGAGGGTGGGGGGGAAATATAGAGTAAAACATATTATGAGGGTTAGGGTGGGGAGGAATATAGAGTAAAACATATTATGAGGGTCGGGGTAGGGTGAAATACATAGTAAAAAACACCCTCATAATATATGAGGGTGGGGGGGAATGTAGAGTAAAAAATAGTATGAGGGTGTGTTTTAATATAGATTCCCCTCACCCCCACCCTCATATATGTTTTACTCTATATTTCCCATCATAATATGTTTTACTCTACATTTCCCCCCACCCACACCCTCATATATTATGAGGGTGTGGTTTACTCTATATTTCCCCCCACCCCCACCCTCATATATGAGGGCGGGGTTAGGGGGGAATATAGAGTAAAACATATTATGAGGGTGTGTTTTACCCTATATTTACCCCCACCACCACCCTCAGAATATAGAGTGAAACATATTATGAGAGTGTTTTTCACTTTATATTTCTCCCCACCCCAATGTTCACCCTCACCCTCACCCTCACCCTCAAATATTATGAGGGTGTTTTTTTCTCTATATTTCCCCCCACCCCCAGTGAGGGTGGGGATGGGGGGGGGG
>JZKD02S1616079.1:98147-110898 GCA_000966675.3 Picea glauca
GTTTAATCATGTAACCAATCCATTTAACAATTTAACAGTAAAAACATTTATACCTCTATCAACAGAACCTTATTTGCAATAATAATCATCATTACATGCCCAATATGTCTAATTGTCGAATATCGTTAAGGTACCTTATAAATTAGCCATATAACAATTCATTGCACAGTTCTAAATTGTAAGCAACATTGAAGTACCATCTAAATCAACATTTAAGACATCACTAAACAAGTCTAATTATTGACTGGATTAATAACTAAAAACATGATTAATCATAAATTAAATTCTAACTAGTCTGTCAAGTTATAACTAAACCTCGTTTCATCTAAGTCAATTTGCCTTAACATCTTATTATTTGTTATAAGTATTCTATTTTTTTAAAAATCAAAATCCAATACTTAAGTATGTATATAACAATATCCCAAGGAATAGATTAGGTTCCTCTTAACGATATTTACACAAATTCCTTATCCCACAATAATAATAATATAATTTATTATTATTAATAAAAGTACCTCAAGCTCTAATATAATAACCATTAAAAGTTTAACCACTTCCTAAACAAATGAGGATGTCTAAACAAGTTTCCAAATGATCATATGCTTCATCCATTCTAATCAAAAGTCTACACTATGATAGCTCAAGTACATTACCAGAAGGATAAAAATTAAAATAAAATAAATTATTATTTAAATGAAGAAAAAGGGAACAAGACTAATTAACAACTAGAACCAGTTTTACCCTCTGGCACAAGAAACCTTACCTTAGCTATTCATTATAATTATGGATCTAAAAACTATGAAGGTAATTAGTACAAATGTTGCCTAACTTATAAAGGAGGTTGAGGTCGAGGAACACCAATTAAAACGTAGAGGTTAAGGCCATTAACAAAGGGTAGAATGCTACAACTGTCAGAAAAAATGAGGTAAGGGAAGGCATGGGTAACATGCCACGGTTTCAACGAAATTTGAGTCTCCTAACAGAACTTCGCCACACAACGAAGGTAACCAATAGTAGTAATTAATGGCAAAATCACCAGAAAGGAGATGCCCTAGGAAAAACGCATGGAGGTAATAAAGCACATGCAAATAGAATAATTACCCAATATCAACATGTAACAATAAACTTATTACCCAACAATCAATCACATTCTGAAAAAAGGAAAGGGAAACTGTGGTTATCAGAGGAGATAATTATGAATGCATGGCCGGAGTCCTAGAACAATTCATCCATAAAGTAAATAAAGCAAAATGCAGAGATAAAAAAAAATAAAAATCGCAGAGATCAGAGTGGTTGAAAACCGTGTGGGTATTCGTCCCCAAGTCGTAGAGAAACACCAACGGAAGGGCACAGAGATTAAGTGGTCAAAATGTGTGAGTATCCTTAGACAAATCGCAGAGAACCTCAACCAAAACTATAGAGATATGTAGCTCGAAACTCAGAGATCTATCTGGTCGAAATCGTGTGGGTATCTTCCCCCAATATGCACAGGAAACACAACCTAGAAACACAGAGTAAGTGGTCAAAATTGAGTGGTATTCTCCCCCAATTCGCCAAGAGATACCACCCCAAAACACAGAGATATAAAACAAAAAATACAGAGAGTTTGTGTGCGCGAATCTACGTGGGTATTCTCCCCATCATCGAGAATACAAACAACAACAATTTGCAGAGAAAGGTGTTGAATACCATGGGTAACCTCCAATGAGTTATAACACAAAAATTGTAGAGAAATACCAATAAAAGGGTGCAGAGATGGGTGTTGAACCGAGTAGGATTCCTCCATGGAAAAGCATGGAAAAGAAAACAAAAAAAAACTCAGAAAAATAACGCAGGGATTCCATTTCTACAGATATTTCAATTTCTACATCTTCGACAATGTTTTCGACATTTTCCCTCAAGGCTCAAACAAATAAAATAAAACACAGAGTCAAAGGTAAATGTCGGTATAACCACAGGGATGAGAAAATTCTCCGTTGCTCCTACATGAAATCGCTCTACAGTATTGGTTGTGTGAAAATTTAATTGAAGTTTAAGGAACTCTAAATGTAACCATGCTATATTTAAATTACCACGCTTGTTATTATGATCGCTTCCTTAGCCAAAAATTCAGAAGTACTAATGTGGTAATGCAGTTATGAAATTTTAAATGTTTTAAAAGTAGGGAATGAAAAAATCGCCTTTACATAACAATCACACCGTTCAATTTTCACCATTTAAGTGATGAGGACACCAGTCAAACCATCAACTAGGCTAGGGAAAAATAAAAAGGGTTCGCTATCAATCTAAACATACAATACATTTACCATCGATATTCCAGTCCCAGCATAAGTCATATTGCAATATACTCTACTAAATAAAGAACATATTGTTGCCTTATCGCCCGCTTCGAAGGACATTCGCGCGCTCCATGCCGATCCCGCTCGCCGACCTTCGAGACCTCACCAATACCTCCCAACCAATCACTAGGGGTACTTTGCTTCCCTCTTAGCCCCTCGAGCCACAAAGGGGCCACACACTATCCAAATGGTATGTCTAACTCCCATCTCACCTCACAAGGCCGAGCTACCACTCCTATCCGAGCTGGGAAATCCAAACTCCCCACAAGTAATTAGTGAAGTCACAAATTCGACAGCGTAACGTTACACTAATAGCCGATCCCATTCTTCCCTCTCTTCCCTTTCTTTTATAGAGTTTTTGAACTTTCATCTTTCCCTAAATCTCATTTACTTTAAGTTTTAATAAAATCTTCTAAAATTTCTCTTTCGTACAAGTGTCATTCATCCCCCACATTTCTCCATTAACTATTTTCTTTAATTTATTAAATTGTCTTATTTCCCTCACCCACCTAGAGTTACTCCTATTTTTACTCCTAGGTGTCCCTAGATTCCCTTATAGGTTTTAAATACTTTCCCTAAAAATGATGTTGCTAATTTAGTTCAATTTAGAAGGTTCTTTATTGCCGATTCTTTACTAAGTTGACCTCTCTTTTTTACCATAAGTTCCCTTATTTCCCTTATTATGTTTCCTCCATTCCTTAGTTTCCTAATTTTTATTAGTTCCTTCTTTCCCCTTTTTATTAGAGCCAAAATGGCAGTTGYGCAAATTAACCTCTTTTCCTTTTTATTAAGAATTTAATATCTTTTACACTTTCACAAGTTAAACAATTAAATTTTTCTTTATAATTTTAAATCCATCGATTTGAATTAAATTCTTACTCTCTTGACTTTAACCCAAAAATTTTATGAAGACTAAAACTATCACTTAAGTGGTTTTTAGTCTAATTTTTTTTTTTTTTTGTTTTTTTTATAAGGTATTTTTCTTAAGGTTGGGCAAAAGTTTACCCCTAGAGAAGTTTTAGACTTAGGACTTAGATTCTGAACTGGTCAACATTTAATTAGGGAGGTTCTTTGAGAATTTCTTAATGTGTTAAATGTCTTAGGGACATCTAGGTTTGTTCCTTCATCATCATCAATGTGACATGCCCTTCAGGATGCACTACGTGCTCCAAGGGTGCCACTCGCCTCTTTTGTTTCTTTTACACGACGTGCCCTTCAGGATGCACCACGTGCTCCAAGGGTGCCACTCACTTCTTTTGTTTCTTTTGCGTGACGTGCCCTTCAAGATGCACCATGTGCTCCAAGGGTGCCACTCGCCTCTTGAATGATTGGTAGACATCAATAAACCCTGGAGTCAACACTCCGCCAGGTGAACTTGTGGGAGACTAAGGGCTTCTAAGGAATAATTCCCTCGCATTATTGCGCACCCCTTAGAATCATCGTGAGCGACTATCGCAGTCTTCCCTCATGACATCATGGATCCTCTCGAACTAGGTAATTGTTAACCTATAGTTCGAGCCACGGCAGGAGTGCTAGTAGGTTGTGACAGGGATGTTGTCCACACCTCTCCCTCAACCTCTCTGGTAATTGTGTATGGCCCCTTTACTCCATATTTGAGTCTGGTCGGAAAGCTATCATCATCCTACATCATCAACAATCATGTCAGAACATGTCCACATCATATCATCTAATCAAACGTACTAAAATCAAAATAAAACAATCAAACCCCAATAGCACACTCCTGAATCGATCCGGAGTCCAAGGGGTTCCGTCGATGCCTCTGCATCCTCAAGGTCCAAAACCCTGCACACTCAGTAAAACCAAGTCAATAGCACCTATCTATGTCAATGCAGTAAACATCATGTCATTTATCATAACGCATCATAATCAAGGACAAATGTTTTAATATCATAATAGTCTGGATCACTTGCGGGCAAGTGTCCTCAAAGAATAAGTTTTCTCAGTGTGCCAGAGTGGGATGTTACATACACCCCCTCTTGGTCTAAACTTCATCCAGAAGTTTCATAATATAAATGATGAAATAAGTGTATCACAATATCATATGTCTATCTATAAAACAAAAATGGAAATTGCTGGCGCATATCATATGAATCCTCCCAGGTCACCGAGTGCGGACTATAATTATCCCACTAGACCTTGACCTGGTCTACTGTTCAATGTCGTAATTGTTGAAAATGATGATCTAAGATGTGGACCGGCTCAGCTGTGAGTGCTCCCTCGTCTGATACCTGCAAGGAACTCATGTCAATCACATGTGTAGGATGACTAATGTAATGTCTCAAAACAGATACATGAAAAACATCGTGCATATGCCTCAAGGAATTAGGTAAGGCTAGTCGATAGGCCACGGGCCCCTTTATCTCCACAATCTTGAAAGGTCCCATGAACCTAGGAGAGAGTTTAGCTCCCTTTCCAAACTTGATCAAACTCTTATGTAGTTTAACTCACAAGAAGAGTCGATCACCGACCTCGTAACTACGGTCGACTCAGTGTGCATAGACATAACTCTTCTGTTGATCCTGCGCTTCTTTAATCCTTTGTCTTATGGTTTGCATTTTCTCTTCCATTTCTTGGATTGCTTCTGGTCCCACCAGGACCCTATCCTCAAGCTAATCCCAACTCAAGGGCATCCGACATGGTCGCCCATAAAGAAACTCGAAAGGCACCATTTTAATGGTGCTTTGGTAACTATTGTTGTAAGCAAACTCTACTAGAGGCAAGAATTCTTCCCAACACTTTTGTTGGTCCAGCACGTACATGCGCAACATGTCCTCCAAGGTTTGGTTCATTCATTCAATCTTTCCATCAGTCTCTAGGTGATACGCAGTACTAAAGTTAAGTTGGGTTCCCAAGGCCTCTTGGAAACTCGTCCAAAATCATCCAGTAAACACCGATCCTTGATTGGATATAATCCTCTTAGGCACACCATGCAGCCTCACAATCTCACTGATGAAAACTATAGCAATGTCAGGTGCCTGATACGTCGTATGCACAGGAATAAAGTGAGAACTCTTCGTCAGAGTGTCTATTACTACAAAAATCGAGTCATGTCTCCTTGCCGTCAGTGGCAATCCAACAATAAAATCCATCGAAATGACCTCCCATTTCAATTTTGGAATAGCATGTGGTTGTAGTAATCCTGCTGGGTGTCTATGTTCAGCCTTTACCTGTTGACACTTGAGACACCTGGCCACATAGTTAACTATGTCGGCCTTCATTCCCCTCCTGAAGAATAAGGGTTTAAGATCTTCCCTCATCTTCGTGACTCCCGGGTGCGCCATGTAAAATGATCTATGAGCCTCACTCAGGATAAACATCATCAACTCGTCGTTTGGTGTTATGTAAATCCGAATTTTAAACCTCAATAACCCATCGCTATCAAATGAATATCCCTCATATCGTGGTACCATCATTGTGTTTTGTCCGATAAAACCTTCAACCTCTTTGTACCAATCATCGTCATGCTGTAAAGTGAGAATCTTTTCACGTAGATTCGTCCGAAGAGGCAACACTGAAAAGATGCGTGGTCTCCGACTCAAATAATCCGCCACTCGGTTCACTGTTCCCTTTATGTAAGTAATCTCAAAGTTGTACTCGTTAAGAAATTCTGACCAACAACGTTGTCGTGCGTTCAGGTCGCTTTGCGTAAAAATGTGTTGTAGTCCACAATGATCAATATTTAGTTCAAATTTTCATCCAAAAAGGTAGTGTCTCCAAACCTTCAAGGCATATACGATGGCTAATAACTCCAAATCATGCTTCGCGTAGTTCTCCTCATGCCTTCTCAGTTTCCTCGAAATGTAAGCAATTACTCATCCGTCTTGCATCAAGAATCCACCTAAACCTTCCTTGGATGTGTCTGTGCATACCAAGAAGTCGACGTCCATGTTAGGGACCTTTAGTATCGGCGTTGTTGTTAACAACTCCTTAAGCCTCCAAAATGCTTCCATGCATTTCTTGGTCCAAACAAACTTCTTGTTTTTCTTCTGCTATTCTGTGATCGGATTTGCTATCTTCGAAAATCCCTCGATAAACCGTCGATAGTATTCTACAAAACCCATAAAGATACATACTTCCATGACATTCATCGGCACAAGACATTCCATAATAGCCTCGACCTTGGCTGGATCCACGGTGATACCTTCGCTAGAGATGACGTGCCCTAAATAGTGAATCCTCGATTGATAAAAAGAGAATTTGGACAACTTCCCATACAATTTGTGCTCTTGAAGACACTGTAGTACCAAGCACAAGTGCTCATCATGCTCCTCCATCGTTCGAGAGTAGATCAAAATATCATCAATGAATACTTGGACGAACTTGTACAAGTACTCGGGAAACACCCCGTTCATCAAACTCATTAATACCCCTGGGGCATTTGTCAGTCCAAACGGTAAAATAGTAAACTCGTAGTGTCCAAACCTCATATTAAAGGCGGTCTTAGGGACATCATCCTCCTTGATCCGCAACTGGTGATACCCTGATCGCAAATCAATCTTGGAGAACACTGTCGCACCCTTCATTTGATCGAATAGATCATTAATTCTCGGCAAGGGATACTGATTCTTGATCATGGCCTTATTCAGTTGACGTTAGTTAATGCAAAGCCTCCACGATCCATCCTTCTTTCGTATGAAAATAACTGATGCACCCCACAGTGACACGCTAGGATGTATTATTCCCAGGTCCAACAACTCGTTTAGTTGCATTTTTAACTCTTGTAACTCTGGGGTCGACATCCGATAAGGCGTTCTTGCTATCAGTTCAGTTCCTAGTTTTAGGTTTATGGTAAACTCTAATTCCCTCTCCGGCGGCATCCTAGGTAACTCCTCTAGAAACATGTCTGCAAACTCTGTCACCACCGGAAGGTGCTCAAGACTTTCCGCTACTCCCTTCTCGTTTAACGCAAGGATCGCATAAAGCTTGCACCCCTTGTGCATACTCTTCTGTAACTGTAAGGAAGAGACGAACCTCAGGGAAACTCCCTGGTTCCATCCTACAATCACATGTCTCTGTCCCTCATCATCGATCAAGTTCAATCATTTCGTCTTATAGTTGAGTATCGCCTCATGCGATTCCAACCAATCCATCCCAATTACGACATCATAAGATCCTAATATTGTGACGTACAAGTTGGCCCTCATGACAAACTCTCCTAGGTTAAAGGCACAGCCCATAACCTTTCCTCCAACCTTCTGTTTGGCTCCTGAAGCCATCTATATGAAGCTAAACTCGTCCTGATCGACTGCCTTTACCTTAATCCTTTTTAGCGCTGCACCAGAAATGAAACTCTCGGTAGCACCGGGATCTATCAAAACACTAAGGGTCTGGTTAGCGATGGTACCTTTCATCTCGACCACCGTCGACTGGTGCTCTACCTGGCGGTTATTCACTGTTGCATGAATCCAATAGGCCTTGCCCATATCTCCCACTATAGTGGGTTTGACTGACCCAAATGCTCTGGCCCTCTCTACAGGATAGTCGCGCTGGTAGTGTGCCTCCCCACACATCCAACACCCCTTCTTCGGCCCAGTAGTCTTGGTACCCGAAGTAGAAGATGACGACCCACCAGCCTGGAACCCTAGTCTGTTCTACTGAACAGGCCTAAACTACTATTTTTTTGGGTGACGCTGCTACTGATGTTGTGGTCCTCGATAAGGTTTCCACTATTGAGGTGGTGGTCGCCGAGGTGTAGTGAAAGTGGATCCCTTCTATAAGCCATGATATCCCGATGTATGTCTTGCTAGTGTCTGGTGATGTGGTGTTTGAGATGAACCCTGCCCTGCTGGTCTCACTGGAGTCCTGGTCTGACCTCCACTGATAATCTCTTCCTCGGCTATGAGGACCTTTTGGATGACATCCTGCAAGGTTTGAGGCATCAAAATCCTAACCTTTGCACGCAGTCTGTCGTTAAGGCCAAATATGAACCTGTTGACCTTGAGTTTCTCTATGTTAAGGTGCGGAGCATACCAGAGCAGCTCCATAATACATGCCTCGTACTCAGGCACCATATGACCTCCCTGTCATAAGGCGTTGAACTCATTGAGCTGACACTCAATGAATTCCTTTGAAAGGTACCTCTATCGGAACCATTCCTCGAACAGTTCCCATGACATGTCTTCGACGACCATGTTTAGCTGTGGTAGGAGCGTCTTCCACCATAGAAGGGTGCTCCCCTTCAGTTGAAATACCACCATGTGGACCTTCATGTTGGAGGTATAATCGCGAAGTGCGAAGCACATCGCCATGTTATCCAACCATTCCTCAGTGGCTTCACCATATAGGGAAGCAAAGAACTCGAGAAATTTAACTTTCTTGAGTACACGATGAATGCTACCAGTAATGACCGGTGCACGCTATAGAGCCTCAGTGGGTGACGATGCCCTGGCCTCATCTCTGTCCAAATGGATGATCAGTGCCTCGGACATGCACTGAAAAGATCTCATCATCCCGACAACATTGCCAACTGCTATCTGCTCCTGTCCAAGAACCTGCTCATCTCCCTAGGGGTTAGACCCCTCAGGTGTGGATGCTACTGGAGGCGTCACACCTCCTGCCCTAGCACCCCGTCGTCTGCCTCCACATCTCCCTCTAACCATGATTACTTGCATGCACACAATCAACTCGATTAGAAACAATATAATAAAATCATGTCAATGAAATCCGTAGCAATCCCAAGTCACAGGTCGAACCTGGCTCTGATACCATATGTAATGATCCTCCTCGTTACGACGACAAACCACTTAAAACAAGTGAACATTTTTTGTTTTTTTTTTGTTTTTAAATGTGTGTGTGCATCTGTACAAGGGAAACAAACACATTTGATTCTGCATCGCCACCCGACGACGAACAAGACGCAAACAATGACAAACACAACATGATGACCTAAACCGCACATCAAGTATCTGCATGCAAGGATGACCATCAATCAACAAATAAATAAGACAGACTACCCGCCCATCCTACCCTGCAATGGTTGGGACCTCCAAGACACATAAGCAATGCTCAAGCCCAGGTTCCCATCGATTTTAACCATTTAAGGTCTCATGGCTGGCGACTATTCTAAGAAACATGGAGGTGTCTCCTACCCGACATAATAAGACCAAGCCTACAAGCCAATGATAAAAATATAACCATCAAGATTGTAGTCAACAAGGTTATCTACATTAAGGCAGTTGATGACAGTGAATCAATTAATAACTCATTAAATTACTCATTACGATAATGCATGGGAGGTGTACTTTTAATCAAATTACCAGGCAAAGACAATTAATGCAGCAAGTCTAACCTTCAATTGGTTTAAACTTTAGAATATAAATACAAAATTGCTCACTATAATCAAGTTTAGTTTATCAAGGTCAACATCCTAACTACCATGACTTACAACTACTTTTGGCAACCTTTAAATCATAGTTTAATCATGTAACCAATCCATTTAACAATTTAACAGTAAAAACATTTATACCTCTATCAACAAAACCTTATTTGCAATAATAATCATCATTACACGCCCAATATGTCTAATTGCTGAATATCATTAAGGTATCTTCTAAATTAGCCATATAACAATTCATTGCAAAGTATTAAATTGGAAGCAATATCGGAGTACCATCTAAATCAACATTAAAGACATCACTAAACAAGTCTAATTATTGACTAGATTAATAACTAAAAACATGATTAATCATCAATTAAATTCTAACTAGTCTGTCAAGTTATAACTAAACCTCATTTCATCTAAGTCAATTTGCCTTAAAATCTTATTATTTGTTATAAGTATTCTATTTTTTTTAAAATCAAAACCCAATACTTAAGTATGTATATAACAATATCCCAAGGAATAGATTAGGTACCTCTTAACGATATTTACACAAATTCCTTATCCCACAATAATAATAATATAATTTATTATTATTAATAAAAGTACATCAAGCTCTAATATAATAACCATTAAAACTTTAACCACTTCCTAAACAAATGAGGATGTCTAAACAAGTTTCCAAATGATCACATGCTTCATCCATTCTGATCAAAAGTCTACACTATGAAAGCTCAAGTACATTACCAGAATGATAAAAATTAAATTAAAATAAATTATTATTTAAATGAAGAAAAGGGGGACAAGACTAATTAACAACTACAACTAGTTTTACCCTCTAGCGCAAGAAACCTTACCTTAGTTTTATCACCAAAATTTCGTCAGCACATGGTTACAAGAACTCAACATCATCAAACAGTAATGAAGTCATTCATGGCCAATGAATTAATCTCACAGCATTCAAAAAGGGCAAAAAACTATACAAAGTAGTAAAAATTGAAGGGCTCCTTGCAGACGTTGGGCGCGCGCATGCACGTAACAGGAGCATGAATAGCATGCACAAGCACACGATGCGCGGCTGATAGCTCAAAAAGTTGTGCACCTGCTAAACGCCACATTTATTGAAATGGTCAGCCTCCCAACCACTTATGGATCAACTCCCAAGCCGATTTGACCC
This sequence comes from Picea glauca, assembly GCA_000966675.3. Classification (NCBI taxonomy): domain Eukaryota; kingdom Viridiplantae; phylum Streptophyta; class Pinopsida; order Pinales; family Pinaceae; genus Picea; species Picea glauca. The sequence goes on from JZKD02S1616079.1 coordinate 109,003, forward strand.
TCAAATCTGAGCTGAATCCGAATGGTGGGCTGGTCAAAGACTAATAATGCCCTAAAGAGCCTCTTTTCACACTACAAAGGAGTCACACAAAAGCCTAAAGCAATGCTATAAAAAGCCATGAATGCACCTCATTTTCTCAAGGAATTTCATGTAATGTTATGCTGCCTATATTGTTTTAAGGACTCCATCCTTGACAAGATCACTTTGGCACCATTTCATTGAGCAATCCACCTCTCCATTGAGTGGATTTGCAAAGGAGTTCTTTCATCACCATTTTTGTTTTATTGTTCTAAGGAGAGCAAGTTTGTGAGGGTCCAAGAGCCTTCCTTTGGAGGAATAAGGGACCCATAGTCCCCTTTCTTCATTGTGCTTTGATTTCATCAATAGATCAGCCTAAAAACATTGGTGATATTGGTCTTTTTGTGTTTTTTTATCTCTATACCCATATGCTTATGATTTTAGTTTGTATTAGTTTAATTCTTGCTTATAGTTTTGTTTTTCTTTCTCTAACTCTTTCCTCTACAGCTGTCATGCTCAGCAAGACCCAAATGGGCATGTAAGAACCTCTTATTTTCTCACCAAGGTGACGAAAAGGGTGCAAATAGATTGGCGACTCCACTGGGGAAAGGTATCAAATTCCTCCCTCATTTGGGTTTATTTTGCTCTTATTTTAGTTTGTTTAACTTGCAGGTGCACAAACCGGCCTCAGTCGACCTGCTAACTAGTCAATTCACATGAGAATTGAGAGAAATCCATCCGGATTTTCTTTCTCGGCCATTTGTTATAGGTGTGTAGGTATTATACCCCACAGATGTGCATCGTGCGCACATGCACTTTAACGACAACCTTTCTCTGTGTGCATGCACTGTCTGACTCATTTCTGTTCGTGTGCCTGTGCTCTGTGTGCCTTTGTCTACACTAGGGGTCGCGTATTTGAACAAAATTTCACATTGTAAGTTCTTGGTATGTGGGGAAGGTCATCTAACTTCTTAAAAATGATGTCAAAAATGTTGTAAAGCCACATTACACTTAGTCCCCTCATCATATAAAGGGGTTAGTCTAAAACACACATAGGCACTTAGGAGGATAAAAATCAATTTCCCTTCTTTGCTTTTTGCCACATGGATGGCTTGTTTTGACTTACAAACATAAGTGGACAATCATATTTAATCACATCTAACTCACATTTGGGACTAGAAGTTGAAGTAACAATCATTGAGTATGCTCTTCTCTCGCTCTTCCAACTGATCTTGAGAATCAGAAAAAGATTGTGAAAACAATCTCATCTCCCTTAACAAATTTCAAAACCTTTAGGAGAGGACAACGGCCCTTTTTGGGACCCCTCTTAGTTTTATTTTTCAAACACATTTTAAACTCGTAACAGGCCCATACATGCCCACATGCTACAAAGATAGAATAGTGGTTGGAATTTTTCTTTCTTAGATCAAAACACTAGGAGAGTTTAAAGGTTTGTAACAGGCCCATACATTCCCACATGTTCAATCTAGGATAGTTTCATGATTTTTCTAGATTACATCACCATAGGAAGTTAAAATATAGTAACGGACCCACATGTCCACATGCTATCTTCCTAGGGATTTTGAATTCCACAAGGTTGTACCAAAGACATCTAGCTAATTAGGTAATCAAACTCTTGTAAGGACCAAGCGAAGTCCACATGCAACAAGGTGACATATAATTAACTAAAACTTGGCACACCTTCACTCACACACAAAATTCACCCATCACTCACATAGCTTCTTCTTGAAACGTGGAGGTCGAAGTAAGTTTCCTCCAAAGGGATTCCAAAAATACCCCATCTTTTCTTGACAGGACTATCCACTCCCACTGTTAATCAAACGAGGTTGGTTTTCACCCCCAGCCTCACAAAACAAC
>JZKD02S1616079.1:131427-142672 GCA_000966675.3 Picea glauca
CACATATTCCAAGACAATTGAATCAAATTACAGATAACCTAGCTAATATTGTGTTAGACTGGCATATATCACATCAAGCTACCTCTACACATACATAAACATATAACACAAACCTATCACAGCATATATATAGAATATACATCATCAAAACATTAACCAAAAACATGTAAACACCACATCGATCTCAAGCGTGTATACTCATGTATATATAAAGGTCCACAGTGCCATCCGAATGTTTACATACACAAAATACAAGTATTTGCAGGCCAATGTAGCACCTCGATACAAAATGGGCTCACTAGCCTCTATACAAAAAATATATATACATCCAATGCATCAGAGCACCACTCACGGAGCCTCTAGAGCACCCCCACCTACTCCTCCCTCAGGTGGTGGCAGCCCACCACCACCTGCCCTAGGAGGTGGTGGTCCCCCCCCATCGACCCCTCCTTCCCCGATGATGTCGATGCCCTCTACTCCACAACCCGCAGGTTGGAAGGTCCACATCAACACAAGATCTTTCTTTCCTCACGGCCCGAAGAACTCTAATGTCCTTCTATTTCCCTATCGGGAAATCTGCACCCACAACAATCCTCATGGGATCCCCCTCCTTTCAATCGGGAGATCGAACTTCACGACTTCACGAATCCAATGGTTGAGCGTAGGTCTCTCGAATCTCCGAAACCTGACAACTAATCAACGCTGACCTTTTTCTATCAGGGTTTCCCCTATCATGATTTCGACACTCGCGATGTCGAACAACTTGTTTTACCTACCCCTGAATCTCGATATGCCGAAACTCTAACACACGCGTGAGTTTGACTTTTCAACACCTTCACTCCATCAACATTTCGGGCTTCATGATATCATGAATCCTAATGCACAGGTTTCAAGACTTCTCGCTGTGAAACCTCGAAATGGTGTGCCACCTGTCCAGTCGCCGACTCCGCTGACCCCACATGGTTCCTTTGGCTGTCGGGATATTGCGTATCGTGATTTCATGATTTTTGTTGCACTATTTACGGATTTCAACCCATGAAACTCCGATATGTGAATTCATGAGTAAATCCGACGGCCCTTGTGGCTCGGATCTACGATCCTTCCTCTCCTGAGCTTTGAACCCTTCATTGCTTTCACAATAACTCTCTTGCTTCTGTATGAGATCTAATGGATCATGAAAATTCATAAATTCTTCTTGGAGAATTCTGACCATCCATTCCTTTCCTCTGAGAATATCTACACGACTGACCAAGGCGTTTCTCTCCATGGAACTCATCCTTTTGCGTGCAAACTTGTGACATCTGTTACAGACTTCAAGGCATAACTTTTCTACGTTGTCCTACAACAATTCCGAAGGTCTTATCCTTCCTGAGATTTTACCAACTCTGAATCTTTCAGGAAACCTTTCACGCACTCCTTGCGACAGCTTTCAAACACTTCCTAAGTGTTGAAATCTTTAGACTCTGCGCATGCCTGCAGTAGCAGTCTCTCAATGCTTTTCTCAGACTTGCAACATTGAGACTTCACTCGGCCTGTGAACTCCTTGCATGGCTCCTGTGCCTGTCTGCACTTTTGTAGAAATGAGGACAAAAGTAAACCTATCTAAGCTTCATAGACACAACCCTGAATTCTTGTCGACGCACTCCTTGCAGACACTTCAACTACACTCCTTGCAGGAATTCTTACTCAGATAGAGAAACAATTGAAACTCGTTCCATTATCCTTTTCCTCTCAGATTTCACACTCAAACCATGAAATCATATACACAACATATAAAGAAAATGTATAATAAGAAGCAAACATTCATGAGCATATCATTTAACATCAATCCACAGAGAAAACACAAAACCATGAATTTGAATCAAACTCTTCTATTAAATCAAATATCTGTACATGGGTGTTCTTACACAGCTCTCTGCATGCTCTTGCTCCAATGCTTCTTCTAACTCTACTAATGCTACAATACACTATGAGGGTGTCTATATCCCATTCCCCTCTTGGGCTCTCAAATAGTCTAATATAGAATTAAATTCTATCTACCTGCATTAACTATTTTAAATGCTTTCTACCTACTAAGGACGAGAGAAAATCGCTCAAGGTCCATTTACATATACAAGTGCACTCCCACTTAAATGACTTCATTTAAGATGGTCCATCAACTTCAAGGTAATTTCAAAATTTTTTGCTAGCTTGTCTAGCTGTCTTTTGCTTTGCGCTGGCTCGCTTGATGTGTTGGCGATGCTCCTACATCATACTCCTTGGATTGAAAAAAATTCATGGGCTCCTGTCCATGAGCTCACGCATGGTTTGTCCATGCTTTTGTATTTCTTCTTTGGTCTCCCAGCTGGCATCTTCAATTGGATGGTTCTTCCATTTGACCAGATACTCAAAGTATTGCTTTCGTCTAGTCCTCTTGCTCACTCTCTTATCCAGTATGCACTCCATCTGCAGCTTCTCTGCAACTGGCATCTACTTTCACCACTGGATTACTGGCTTTTCGGTTTCTGTTTCCCCAGCTCTATATGGGTACAAATCCGAGATATTGAATATCGGAGAAATTCCGATCCCATTGGGTAATTCAATCTTGTAAGAGTTTGCCCCAAATTTCTTCAAGACCCTGCATGGTCTGATTTTCTTCATTTCAATTTATTATATGTTCCTCTCAGGAACCTTTCTTTTCTCAAATGTGCCAAAACCAAGTCACCAACCTCAAGCTGAAGTTTTCTTTTATTCTGATTTGCTCTGCGCTTATATGCCTGACTTGAACTTTGCAATCGCTCCTTCACCTTGCTGTGAATTTCTTTCATCGCCTCTGTGAATTCTTCTGCACTAGCGCTCCTAGTCGCAGTCTGTTCTAAATCTCTCAGTTTAGAAATTCCTCTCGGCTACATGCCATAGACAATCTGAAATGGACTCTACCCCGTGCTTCTATTAACTGAGTCATTATAAGCAAAGTCTGCCTGTGGTAATATGTTGTCCCACTGGCTATGGTGTTCTCTCACAAAGCTTCTCAGCAAGTCTCCCAGATTCATGTTCACCACTTCTGTCTATCCATCCGTCTGAGGATGATAAGCTGAACTAAATGACAAGTTAGTTCCCAGCTTCTTCCATAAGTTCCTCCAGAAATTCCCTATGAATTTGGTATCTCGATCCAAAACTGTGCTTCTTGGCAATCCATGAAGTTGAATGACTTCTTTGAAAAAAAAGTTTGCAATGTGAGTTGCATCACTGGTTTTCTGATATGGAATGAAGTGTGCCATCTTGGAAAATCTATCCACCACCACAAATATTGAATCAAAATCTCTTTGTGTTCTTGGCAACCCCAATACAAAATCCATGCTAATTTCATCCCACGACCTCTCTGGTATGGGCAATGGTTGGTAAAATCCCGCATTATGTTTCCTTCCCTTCAAATGCTGGAAAATTTTGCATCTATCCACAAATCTCTTGACGTATACTCACATTCTTGGCCAAAAACATGACTCATTCAACTTTGCAAACATCTTTTCATGGCCAAGTGCCTTGCCAATCCTCCACTGTGTTTCTCCTTCAACAAGTTCTCCCTCATGGAGCATTTCGGAATACATAGCTGATTACCTCTAAACAATAATCCTTCCTGGATCATGTAGTCTATCCATGGGCTTCTGTCTCTAAGAATTGGATTCTCAGATGCTTCATATGCCTCCTTAAAATCTGGGTCATGAATGTACATGTCCTTGAGATCATCAAAACCCAACATTTTGACTTTGAACTCCTGCAACAGCAAACAATTCCTGCTCAAAGCATCAACAACTTTGTTAGTAGTACCAGAAATATGTTTAATCACAAAAGTGAAATTATGCATATACTCAATCCATTTGACATGTTTCTGATTCAAATTTTCCTGTTGAGTCACAAACTGCAATGCATGATTGTCACTGTACAAGACAAACTCTTTCGGGATCAAGTAATGCCTCTATTTCTTCAATTCCTGAATGATAGGATAAAACTCCTTATCATAAGTGGAGTACTTCACTTTCAGTTCATTAATCTTCTCACTGAAATATGCTATCGGCCTGTCTTCCTGGCTCAAGACTGCCCCTATTGTAAATCCACTTGCATCGCACTTCACCTGAAATGTTTTTTGGAAATCTGGCAACACCAACACTGGTTGTTCCGTAATCTTCCTCTTCAACAGATTGAAACTCTTTTCATCTTCTATAGTCCAGTGAAAATACTTGTGTCTTTTCTTCACTATATCCATCATTGCTGTGCTAATTCCACTGAAATTCATGATGAACTTTCGGTAGAAACTAGCCAATTCGTGAAAACTTCTCACCTCGAAAATATTCCTCGGTGATGGCCAATCCTTGATCACTTCCACCTTATTTGGATCCATCCTCAACTCATTTTCTGAAATAACAAACCCCAAATAAATGAGCTCTATATTCATGAATGAGGACTTCTTCATATTTATCAACAACTTTTCCTGCTGCAACTTCTGCATCACTATAGCCAAATGCTTCAGATGCTCTGCCACTGTTTTACTGTAAACTAGTATGTCATCCAAATACACGATAACAAATTTTTCGATGAACTCCCTGAGGACTTCGTTCATCAACCTCATGAAGTTACTCAACGCATTTGTTAAGCCAAGCAACATAACAAGCCATTCATACAACCCTTTGTTGGTTTTGAATGTTGTCTTCCATTCGTCACCCTCTCTCATGCGTATCTGATGATAACCGCTTTTCAAATCAATTTTTGAAAAATATTTTGCTCCACTCAAGCAATCCATCAGATCATCCATCCTTGGCAATGGAAATCTGTACCTAATGGTTATCTTATTGATTTCCCTCGAGTCAGTACACATCCTCCAGCCTCTATCTTTCTTCAGACTGAGTACTTTTGGAAAAACACATGGACTCAAGATTTCCCTAATTAAACCTTTGTCAAACAAATCTTGGACCTGCCTCTTAACCTCTTCATTCTCTTGCAGCGTCAATCTATACGCAGCTTTGTTTGGCAAACTGGCTCCTGGTATGAGATCAATATGACGACTCACACTTTTGATTGGTGGCAACGAATGAGGTAATTCGTCCACTACTATGTCAACGAACTCTTCCAACAGTTCCTGAACTTCTTTTGGTAAATCATCCACCCTTGTGCTAGTCAGAATAATTCTAGGCTTTCTGACCACAATGAACTATGGATCCTCCTTCTTCTTAACCTGTGTAAGAAGTTCCTTCCCACTCATGAGAAGTACTATGTTTCTTACTTCCGGCTTCACCTCCTTATCCTTGATTGGAAGCAACATGTGTGTCCTCCCATTCTTCTCCAAGGTGTATGTGTTCATTCTCCCATCATGAATCACATTCCTGTCATATTGCCATGGTCTACCCAGCAATAAATGACAAACATCCATAGGAATGACATCACACAAGATCTTATCATTATATATACCTATCTTAAATCCAACCAAGGATTGTTTAGTGGCAGTTACCTGATGTCCTTTCTGTAGCCACGAAACTCTATATGGGCTTGGATGATCAGTCATTTCCAGCTCCATTTTTTCTACCATCTATGTAGAAACGAGATTATATATGCTACCACTGTCTACAATGACCTTGCATACCTTGTCCTTGGTCTTGCAAGAAATCCCAAAAAGTCTAGTCCTTTGGACTGAACTCTCCACCTCCTTCTCGGGTGTCAAAAGGACTTTTCGCATCATCAACGATCTTCCGCCTTTAGCATCTTCTGCTTCAACATCCTGCCTTTGTGCTTCAACGATGTGAACTTCTCCAATTCCCTTCTTTTTATCTAGACACTCGTAAGACTTGTGCCCATTCTTTCCACATGTAAAGCATGTTATTACTCCACCTCTTCCTCTTCCTCTACCTCTAGTACGAGGAAAAGTGTTGTTGTCAGCATAATCTCCCCTCTGCTCAGTATGATGTCCTCTCTGTTCAACATATGGCCCCCTCTGTGAGGTTCCACCTCTCTCAGTTCAAGTCTGAGGTTTCTTCCAGTCCTCTTTGGGCTTCTGATATTTGTCATGGGCAACTGATTTGCCTCTGTTCTGAATTCTGCCTCAGCCCCTCTGACTCTGCTTTCGGCTCAGCTTCTCTTCCGCTTTCAAAGCCATCTGATAAGCATCTTCCACCATTTGAATGGTTACCATGCTCATCTCATCCTAGATATCATATCTTAGGCCATTCATGTATCAGGAAACCTTCTCATCATCGCTCTCCCGATGACCTACCCTGATGTTCAGCTTATAGAATTCCTTAGTGTATTCTTTCACTATCATCAGCTTCTATCTTAGGTTCTACATCCTCCTGAACAGAGTAATTTGATAGTCCCTGGGGATGAATTTCACCTTCAGCTTCGTGATCATTCTATCCCAACTTTTAATCTTCTTCTTTCCCTTGTAGAGTCGTCATCTTGTAGTTCATCCTACCACAATGTTGCATGTCCTTTCAATCTAGTGACAACATGCTTGACCTTCTTGTCCTCTTCGACATCTTCATAGTCGAAGTATGTGTCTAGAGCTCTAATCCAGTCTAGAAGCTCCTCTGCATCCAAGTTTCCCTCCTAAACTGGAATGTCCATTTTTTCTCTTGCACCCATCTTGGAAATAGCTCTGATCAAACGCTCGTTTGATGCATCTTCAGCTGCAACTTCTTCCTCACATTCGGCCTCAGCTTCACTTTCAGAATCACTAAGATCCCCTGCACTGACTGTGCATCTTTGCGCTGTCTCCATGTCTTCGATTCTATCTCGTAGATCGTGCATCTCTCTCTCCATAACTGGATCTGTCATATGCCTACCACTTCTTCTCGGCATTTCCCTATCCTCTGGATTGGGTGATTGCATGTCCCTTCTCCTGGGTAGCATGGAGAATTCTCTTTCTCTACTACAGAAAGCAAAGAATTTTTCTGTTCTCTGATACCAAACTGATGTCAACACCCTCTACTCCACAACTTGCAGGTCGGAAGGTCCACGTCAACATAGGATCTTTCTTTCCTCATGGCCCGAAGAACTAGATAACATCCTTCTATTTCCCTAATAGGAAATCTTCACCCACAACAATCCTCATGGGATCCCCCTCCTTTCAATCGGGAGATCGGACTTTGCAACTTTGCGAATCCAATGGTCGAGTGTAGGTCTCTCGAATATCCAAAACCCAACAACTAATCAATGCTGACCTTTTCCTATCGGGGTTTCCCCTATCATGATTTCGACACTCACAATGTCGAACAACTTGTTTTACTGACACACGAATCTCGATATGCTGAAACTCTGACACACACATGAGTTTGACTTTTCAACGCCTTCACTCCATTGGTGTTTCAAGCTTCATGATATCACGAATCCTAATGCATAGGTTTCGGGACTTCTCATTGCAAAACCCCGAAATGGTGTGCCACCTGTCCACTCGCCGACTCCACTAGACCCACACAGTTCCTTTGGATTTCGGGATATCGTGTATCATGATTTCACGATTTCTGTTGCACTATTTACGGAGTTCAACCCATGAAACTCCAATATGCCAATTCACGAGTAAATCCAATGGCCCTTGTGGCTTGGATCTATGGTCCTGCCTCTCCTGAGCTTTGAACTCTTCATTGCTTTCACCATAACTCTCCTGCTTCTTTGTGAGATCTAATGGCTCACGGAAATTTGCAAATTATTCTCAGAGAATTCCGACCATCCATTCCTTTCCTTTGAGAATCTCTGCACGACTGACCAAGGCGTTTCTCTCCACGAAACTCATCCTTTTGCACGCAAACTTGTGACGTCTCTTACAGACTTCAAGGCACAACTTTTCTACATTGTCTTGCAACAATTCCGAAGGTCTTATCCTTCCTAAGATTTTCCCAACTCTGAATCTTTCAGGAAACCTTGCACGCACTCCTTGCGACAGCTTTCAGACACTTCCTAAGTGTTGAAATCTTTTGACTCTGCGCACGCCTGCAGCAGTAGTCTCTCAATGCTTTTCTCAGACTTGCAACTTTGAGATTTCACTCGGCCTGCGAACTCCTTGCACGGCTCCTATGCTTGTCTGCACTTCTGCGGAAATGAGGACAAAAGTAAACCTATCTAAGCTTCATAGACACAACCCTGAATTCTTGTCGACGCACACCTTGCAGACACTTCAACTACACTCCTTGCAGGAATTCTTACTCAGATAGAGAAACAATTGAAACTCATTCCATTATCCTTTTCCTCTTAGATTTCACACTCAAACCATGAAATCATATACACAACATATAAAGAAAATGTATAACAGGAAGTAAACATTCATGAGCATATCATTCAACATCAATCCACAGAGAAAACATAAAACCATGAATTTGAATCAAACTCTTCTATTAACTCAAATATCTGTACATGGGTGTTCTTACACATCTCTCTGCATGCTCTTGCTCCAATGCTTCTTCTAACTCTGCTAATATTACAATAAACTATGAGGGTGTCTATATCCCATTCCCCTCTTGCACTCTCAAACAGTCTAATCTAGAATTAAATTCTATCTACCTGCATTAACTATTTTAAATGCTTTCTACCTACTAAGGATGAGAGAAAATCACTCAAGGTCCATTTACATATACAAGTTTTCTCCCACTTAAATGACTTCATTTAATATGGCGCATCAACTTCAAGGTAATTTCAAAATTTTTTGCTAGCTTGTCCAGTTGTCTTTTGCTTCGCGCTAGCTCGCTTGATGTGTTGGCGATGCTCCTGCATCACCCGACGGCAGTCGTTCGGTTGTCAACACAGCATCCACTGCTATCTATCGTACTATGGCCCGCCATGGTGGCTACACCCCCATACACTGCTCCAGGAAAGTCTCATCCTAGATACGAGACCATATGCCCTCAGGCACATCTTGTAACACCATCTCTAGAAAACAGCCTATGTCCTCAAAATCAGCTCCGACAGCCGCCAAAGGAGCATGTGATGGCCCAACACTAGGGTCATCAAACCAACACCTCCTCACTGCCCTCTCAGGATCAGTTGGTGCACCGCAACGTCCTCACACCGACATCTCTCTCCCTGCAGCAGTCTCTCTAGCCCTCTCTGCAACTCCACCTCACGCCTGCAAGGTGCCACATCTGCACATGCAAATAAACAATAGATAGTATCAACATCTATATCATATAAATAAGGCATGCTATCTCAAAAAACACAAAACATATATATCAACATCATCAAATAAACATACCTTGGTGGTCGAAAACCTCCCCTGGAGGTAGTACCATGTCCAGATCATCTAGGAAGTCAACCCCGGCATAGGGGTACTGTAGTATCACCTACAACATCTGCTGCCATACCTGCGTCGCCTCCACTGTGAAGAAGTGGCCACCCTCACCGCCACCATGGCGAAGCAACATGGTCGACCACCACCTCAGTTGCGGCTCTCGTGCCCTCGATGCACCCAATAGAATCCTAGGGCGCAACATCGATAGCCTCTCCAGAAACCAAGCCACTAGGATGGACTCGAAGGCAAAATCCCCTGTATCCATTTACTGACAATGGTCCAACTGCCCCACCATCCTCGCATGCAACGTAAGCCCCCAAGTGAACTTCTTGCCAGCCAACACTCTCCCCATCACCATCAGATGGCCCCCACTGATCCGCTAGGTCGCCAGTGACCCATATACTCTCACAATCATCATTGTTATACAACGATGTGCCAGGGCATCTATCGACCCAATACTCACAACCATCCTGGACATAAAGTTCTGACCAGAACAGTATCTTCGGCCAACGGTCGCTAGGACTATATCCCTCGGTAGCACCGAATCCGCCGGTAGGGGAACACCCTGAAACGGGAGCCCAGTCAAGAAGTACACATCCTCCACCATAGTGAAGGGGATCTGCTCTCCTCGCACAAGGAAGCAGTGCAGCTCCGGACTCCACATCTGGATCAGGAACTGCAGGAGATACTCCTGCACTCGTATCAACGGGCACTCAAATAACTTTAGCAACCCACAGGCTTCCAAAGTCGCTCACACACCTGGCTCCTCAATAGCCACGACATCTCATAGCTGGGACCAATCTCTCTCTCACCACCCCACCGACATCGTGCAAACTGTCCACTTGCAATCACAACAAAGAGTCTTATATCAGCCCACGAGACCATCAACAACATCACAAAGATTAATTTTACACCCGTCAACCTTGCCTCTCGGGCACGGCTACTTCAACCCACAGGTGCGCACACATGCACGCCTATTCACTACACAGGCATGCACATATGTGCACCTATTATCTTCACAGGTGTGGTCTCAGGCATGCCTGTTACCTACATAGGTGCACTCTCAAGTGCGGCTATTACCTACACAAGCGTGCACTGATGCGCACCTGTCCACGACACAGCCACACACAAATGTGCAGTTGTACAGCCAATAAGCACGCACATAGTGTGCGCCTTTTATTCCCTCACCAACACCTCCATGCGTGTCTATCTAGTGGGAAGGCATGCACATGTGCGTGCCTACTTCCAAATCACCCATGCACATGGGGCCCACATTCACAAAATCCCTCTATACGGCCCTCCGTACAGCCCTTGCCCAAAAAATGAAATTCTATTTCTATGCAGGAGGATCAAAACACTAACCTGAAGCTCACTAATCACCACTCAGATGCCTCGTCCTCCCCAAATCTCCAAATATCCTCTGAAAACTGCTTGTCTAGTCACTATCACAACAGGTACAAATGAGGTGGCAATGTGGGCCCTACAACTATATATAGGCCTTTTTCCCAAACTTCCACTCACCATTCTGGGAGCCCACAGTGTCCATTTCTTGATCCATCTTCAGCCATGGGATCAACATCCTGTCATCTACATCACAACAGTCCCTAGGTCTCTTTTCATCCTAAGCCCCCAGGGTGCCTTTTTTTCATACCCTAGTCAGGTACGCATGCACATATTCACGCTTATCAAAGACATGTTCATATTTCGATTCTCTTCAGATATTGTTCACGTTAGGTATTTGGTTTTCATGTGTGCAGGTACTTGATCATCATACATCGGCCCAACCCCTTCAGGTATATACTCAGCACTGGCTTGTATTCTTTCCCTCTGTATCGCACTTACATTTCCAGTCACACCCTCTGACATTTGCTTCTAGGATCCCCATTCTCGGCTCTGCAGTACCCACACCTCCATTTTCATCTTCAGTACTCTCACCCGGTAGCATTCTTACCCACATGAGTTGTCCCATTCATAGCACCTTTTGGCACTTCTGACACTCAT